>CAUYQG010091698.1:0-42484 GCA_963574415.1 Tarsius wallacei
CACCACTGCCCAGTTCTCCAGCCCCTCCCCACCCAACGGTCAAGTCCTTCTCCAAAGTCCATTCTCTAACTCCCCACCAGGCCAAAGCAAGACCCTGTTATTAGACAGTGTCTAACTGCACCTTAATTTTTTGTATTTGGCCTATCCTTTGTGATTATTCCATTTTTAATTATTATACCTCGACTGCTTGGGTCGCCTATTACACATGAATAAAGATATCGCCATCAGCCGGGCTCGGTGGCTCAGCCTGTAATCCCGCGCCTTGGGAGGCTGAGGTGAGTGGATTGCCTGAGCCGGCAGGTTCGAGACCCGCATGGGCAAGCGAGACCTCATCTCTACAATAAGTCAAAAAATTAGCCGGGCGTGGTAGGGCACGCCTGTAGTTCCACCTACTTGGAAGGCTGAGGCAGAAGGATCGCCGGAGCCCAGCAGGTCGAGGCTGCGGTGGCCGGGAGCGGCCACTGCACTCCAGTCTGGGTGACAGAGTGAGACTCCAACTCAAAAAAAAAAAAAAAAAAAAAATCCACTGAGCCTTTCCTGTTAACAAATGCAACCCCTCCTTATCTGAAAAATTTGCCCCTGCCTTGTCTGAAATTGTTGTAGTATGTCACTTGTGGTAGTTGACACACAAAGGGATATTATGCAGCATGTTATTTTTTATGTTTCTCTCATTTAATATAATATCATTGACAATCATCTATATTGTTGTATGTATTAGTAGTTTGTTCTACTTATTGCTGAATGGTATTCTATTAAATAAATACACCACATTATTTTAATTCACTCCCTTATTGATTGACATTTGGGCTATTATCATTCTGGGGCAATATGAATAAAACTACTATGAACATCTTTTGATATATACATTTATTTCTCTTGTGTATATATATATAGAAGTGGAATTTCTTGGTATATAATAGTTAACTACCAAACTTTTATAAAGTTGTTGGATACTTTACAGAAATTTAAGAGTCTTGTTCCTCCAAATCATTGTCAACATTTGCTGTTATCAGTCGTTTTAACGTTAGTCACTTTAATAGTTCTGATGTAGCACCTCATTATAGCTTTAACTGATTTACCTAAATATCTAAAAAGTAATGGTGTTGAGCAATATTTCATAATCATGCTGATCATTTTTTTTTAGATTGTAAAAGATACTTTATTTAGGAAGTAAATTAGAAAGAGAGAGAGGTTCACCTCTCCAAGATAGGAGAGCAGTCCAAAGCTAGGAAAACATGGTGGCCATACCTTCAGGAGCACACAGCCACATCAGGATTTAGTAAAGCAATGGCTCCATTTTTATATCTTTAAAAAGAAGTGTCCATTCAACGTGTGGCCTATTTGTGTTCGTTGGATTTATTTATTATTTTAAGCAAATTGCAGAAGTTTTTTCTACACATCTAGATTTTTAATTTAATAATTACTGGGTTTTGTGACCTGACAAAACTGCCACCAAGGTGACAAAGATTTTTCTCAAATATTTATTTAAATTTTATACTTAAGGGCCACTTACTGGAAATTTATGATGACTTAGCATCATAAATCATAATAAATTCAATTAAAATAAATTCTTTTTTTGCCATTTACACTCTTGCTTTTCTTTGGTTTATTTTTCTTTGCGTATCTTCTTCTTTACTACCAAACTTTCTTAATCAACCACTGTTCTCTTTCAAAGTATATTTCTTGACTACTTAATGCTGAATCTTGTTTTTATAAATTCTAAGAATTTCTGTTTAGAAAGTGAATTTAACTCATTTACATTTATTTTAATTAATGAATATATGCCTTTTTTTCTGCAGTTATGAAACATTTATAAATTCGACAACTGCTTTCTTGGCATTTCATTTATAAAGATCATTTAAAACTTTTTTCTCTATGACTTTCTTGACATATTGAAAATTTTCTTTCCCTCAAAATACTTGTTATATATTCATTTCTGGTTGTTAACTCTTTATTCCAACTTCAAAATTATACTTGTGGCATTATTTTGAGTTTTAGTTATATGTTCTTTTGAATACTTTTGCTTATTGCATAATTAGATAATAGTACAACTCAGTAAGTTATTTACTAATCTTTACAAACTATTTTTGCATTATATCTTTTTGAATTTATTTCCATTCTTTTTTGACTACTTTCATCATTTATAATTTCAAGTAGGTTCTTTTTAATAAAACTATTAAGACATTTGATTGAATATATATTTATTTTGTCTATTTTTATAAACTAGATTTTGCTAGTATCAAATTCTGGCATTAATTTATTTAAGCTTTTATTTTTTTGTCAATAATTTGAGAATGATATAACCCTTTTTTCTTGCCTATTATTTCACTTATTCCTCATGACAGTCTGATGTTTGCTCTTTTAGGGAAGATCCACTCTTTCCATAGATGCTTGGGGAAATGTCATGTTATTTTAAATATTTTTGAATTTTAGTATATGTTATCTATGGGTGTGTGTGTTGATAAATTTTTTTAATTGTTTTAATCTTTTTATATGTAAAAGATAAAAACTAAATATAAAACTAAATAATAGCTTTATATATAAATAGGTAGGTGGAGACAGCTATTTATTTTAAGAAAATAACTCACGTTATGGGTACGAGCTTGCAGGGGTTGGCAAGACCAAAATCTCTAAGGCAAGCCAAAAGGCTAGAAACTGAGGCAGGAGTTGATGCTATAGTCTTGAGACAAAGCTTTTTCTCTGTGAAATCTAAATTTTTCCTCTGAAGGCCTTCACCTAATTAGGTGAGCCCCTCCCATATCACTGAGGATAATCTTTACTTAATGCTAACCGATTGTAGATGCTAACCACATGTATAAAATTCTAGCACAGCACAAGCAGGTTAGTGTTTGATTAAGTAACTGGTTACGATAGCCTAGCCAGGTTGACACATAGTATAGCCACCTTCGCAGTTTTAAGGAGGCATTGACCTACTTAGTTAGTGTACGGAAGAGAAACAAGGGGAAAAATCTTCCATTTATTCCCCACTGGGATGTCCAGCCCGCTTTTGTGAACAAAAAATTTTCACAGACACAGAGAATCAATTGCTTTATTTCTTGCCAAAAGTGGTTCGTAATTTTGCATTTTGTTCTTTAATTCATCAATCTCTTTTCATTTGTATTGTATATCTAGGACTACCTTGGGAGAAGAAGCCAAAAGCCGATATGGGTTTTCCGTAGTCTCTGAAATTAGATTTCACAGAAATTTGGGTGCAGAGAATACATTATGCTTCCTTCCAATTTATCTGGAATAGATAATCTTGCTTCATATCTACCTTAAATGAGACTTTGCTTTAGGAAGAGAATAAAGAGATAGCGGATTACTAGGAGGCTCTCTTGTTACAATTTTTTTTTTTGTCATAGGTATTTCTTAATTTGCAATGATTGTTTTCTTAAATAAGATGTGAGTCTATAGCAGTCTTTATTTTGGAGGTACCTTTCCATATTTAAAAACTCGGTATCGCCTATATGCTAATGGGTGCTTGGAATTTTTGAAGAACTTCCCAAATAACATGAAGGCATCAACAAAAGGACTAAAGTAGGCAGTAAAATATGCTAAAATTATTGTGATCTATATCTTTTAATGAGTTCATTTCCAAGTCTACTTGGAGACCTTGACAAATATTCTGAAAGAGTTTTCTAAAAATATTTTAGGACAATTGCATAAAATTAGAGCTCCTTAATAACTCTATAGAGAGGTTAGACCTTTGGAAACTCTAAACTAATGATCCTCAAATATTAGTGTTTATATATGGCTGTTACATGCACTGTAGGCAATTTGAAGGAGGTGGTCTATAGTAAACCACATTTTGAAATATGATTCTCTACTATTAATCTTCTAAAAAAATATTTCAGATGGGAATCCTACCTGAAGTAATAAGGAATACTAAAGGTAAATTCAGTTTTTCAAATCAACATTCAAACTCCAATATGATTGTGAGATTTCAAGACATCTTAACAGAGTTGGAAGGTTCAGGTAACAGGTAACAGGGACCAATGACAACATGAATTATTAGCCTTCCAAATCCTTTTTTCACAGCCTTTTATGTACCAGAAACCTTTTTGCTTCTTATCACTCTACCCTCAATTTAGTCCCTGGAATGAAGAATCATCTAGTCCAAAATGTCAATAGTGGCAACATTAAGAAACTCTGGTATAAAGTGACATATATGAATGGAAATAACTCTATTTTAACACTAAAGTTACACTTTAAATCATAATACATTAAATTACATTTTAGTAAGTGTATGCTATTTCAACAAACTGTCATAAATAAATGTAATCTTCTTAGACTGGAATAATATGTTCTTCCACAAGGAACATTTGTAAGTAGTAAATTTGTAACACAAAACGTCTACCAATTATTTGTATATATGAGGACCAATAATGATGGAAGGATGTTAAGACATGTCTAAAACTCACAAATACAAAATAAAATTTAATTTATAGTATGGAATCTAAAATTTCCAAATATTAATATATGAAAATTTGGGAAAAAATGGCAACACGTAGTTTCTTTGTACTGTTTTAAATACATATTAGCTAATGTTTTTTGAAAAACAATGTCAATAAAATTTGAGCCCAAGGGATAATTATATGATTTTTTCTTTAAATGATTAGTAATTTTGTTCTTTTATTTACAAAACAAACAAAACTGTGTCGTGCTTTCCTTGCCTCCTAACTCTGGTATAAAAAGCAAAATATGGTAGGAAACACAATTTGAGCACTAGCAAAAATTTGAAGACCACCACCAATCAAATAATTCAGATATGATGACCATTCAGATATTGTGACAATATTTTTATGTGTATCTTTTCTGGATTCCTTGTTATCCATATCTCTTTATATTTAGTAGATATATTTTTATATAATAGAACACCTCTGAATAATATATAATTAAGATTTTTTTTTTACTCCTTCTACTTTGAGCATTTTCATATATCCCTTGCTTCTTCTCCAAGAACATAATTTTAGTGAGCTTATCCTGTGGAGATATCGTAATAAACTGATTTATCTTTATTAACTACTCAGTGTTTTTTTGTGTGTCATAGTGATATAATCCCATAATGTTTAGGTCTGCTTCTTATATTCCTTGCATTTTTTTGTCTATATATAAACTATTTTTTTCTATTTTACCCTCTAATGATTTGTAAGATAGTCTAATAATGGCTGCCATTATACTATTTTTAAACATATTTATCTAAAGTATTTTTTAAATTATACTTTACTTTCAAAAATATATTCTACTTTTTCCTCTCTAACTCATTGCTAGAGAGTGAAATTATATAAATCTCATATATTTTACAAACTCATATAAGAATAGTTTTTAAAAATAGAATTAATGGATTTTCTCAGTATCTTGATATTAGAAGGTGAAAAATAAATCAAAATTTCACCTGAAAATATACTACAAATATATCCTCTTTGTAATGATATGCTTTTGCAATTGTAAAAGATTCTGATAAATTATATCCATAAAATTATTTTATAAATAGCTAAATGTTCTAGACATGCCATTGAAAAATAAAAAATACAAGATTTAAGTATTTTTCTGGGTATACCTATCTTGAAGAATCTTTTTGTTTTTATCTTTCTACTTAAACTATTGAGTTTGTACTATGAGCTCTGACAATTAAGTTCACGAACTTGCCACCGTGCACTTACATTGACAGCATTCTCCAAACAACTTGGTAAGGTTTCATAACCTTGGTATATCAGGGTCTCACTGCTGTGTTCTTGTCGATGTGTGGCAGTGTCTTGCTGAGTGGCATTCATTAATGTTGTTGCATGTTTTTGTGTGCCATCGTGAGAATTTCAGAGATTAGAGTAACGAACAAACATAAAATTTCTTGTTTAACTTGACAAGAGTGGAAGTGAAATCAGACAGGTTAGTCCAAGTTTATGGGGATAATGCCATGAAGAAAGCAGCAACGTACCAATGGATTAAACATTTTTCTGAAGGGAGAGAAAGTGTCACTGTTGAAGAGAAGTCAGGATGGTCTGTAACAAGCAGAACTGAATAAAACATTACAGAAATTAATTGGGTTGTTTGTCAAAATTGTTGACTGACAGTGAGAAGCATAGCAGATCAGATAAACGTTGATAGAGAAACATTTAGGAAAACCTTAACATCTTGACATGAGAAGTGTTCATGCAAAAATGGTCCCAATGAAGCTCTTCCATCACAACAATGTACCAGTTCACACAGCACTGTCTGTGAGGAAGTTTTTAGCCAGTAAACAAATAACTGTATTGGAACACCCTCTTTACTCACCTATCCTGGCCCCCAATAACTTTTTTCTTTACCAAAAGATAAAGAATATATTGAAAGGAAGACATTTTGATGACATTCAGGACATCAAAGGTAATACAACGACAGCTCTTATGGCCATTCCAGAAAAAAGAGTTCCAAAATTGCTTTGATGAGTATGCTAGGTGTTGGCATCAGTGCATAGCTTCTCAGAGGAAATACTTCAAAGGTGACCGTAGTGATATTCAGCAATGAGGTATGTAACACTTTTCCTAGGAAGAGCTTGTGAACTTAATATTAGACATTGTATGTTAGATTCTGAGAAAAATAGTAGATTCTACTCCGAGTTATAGTAATCTCTTTTAGTAAGCATTATTATAGTCTATTCCCTTTTACTTATATTTTTTCTGTATAATTTCTAGCTTCTACTTCCCACCCTCTCTCAAATTCTTATAAGTCTATCGAAGATAATGAATGAAAACCAGTGCATAAATTATTGTTCTTTAGCATCTACCTTTCTAGCAAATATATTTCTTTTGGTGAATGGAACTTTTGCTTTGATCTATCATTTACTATGAGAAAGTATTCTTTAACCAAAATGAATTGTCTTTTGGTACATGTTATTTTCATCTGTCCAAATATCTGCAATTACTTTTTAATAATGATAGCAATAATAAAATATATTATAACTCTTTTTTAAGGAATAAGTTCATATTTAGAGTTTTTTTTTTAACTGTATTAGAATAATAACTCAATTAGGGAGAGCAAGACTTTTACTTAAGAATAAGATAGATATTTACAAAATTTAAGCAAAATAGTCTTATTGTCTACTTTCATAATAAAAGATTGCTAAATAGTCTTGCATTATGAATTATGAATTAAAATGAATTATTTAAGAAATAATCCATAGTATGCATTTATTATAAATTTAGTTTATAAGTTATATTAGTAGTAATGTTTATTGTTATTAAGCAGCACTATGGTTTTTCACATTTATTTCCAGACACATCATAAATCAATTGTGTCTAATGACTAAACAGTCACATAAATCATATTACTATGAATATAAGAAAATGAGAACACATTTTCCATCAACATTAAAATGTGGGCAATTAAAAAAATGTACATAGGAAAATAAGTAATGGCACTGCAGTTGGGTATTTGTTTGTTTGTTTGTTTGTTTGTTTGTATTCAAATGGGTTTTAAATGCCCACATATTGCCCTCCTAAGAAATACAAAAGTCTGGGTGTCAAGAATGTGCTGGTCCATTAACCATAGTAAATACTGATTTTATCTGTCCTTGTGTTTTCAAAGATGTAAGCTGGATTTATTCAGTGTATTTTAACAAAGCTAGCTTAGAATAAGGCCACTGTGTCTACCAATATTATGAGAACACCAAATTCGTAAATGCTGAAAGATAATGGATGTCTGGAAAAATAGCTTTGTATGGATGTTGAGAGCAGTCACAGGATACCAAATCAACCATGAGACTCATGTAGGACATGTGAGCTCAGGATCACCACAGTTGTTGAAAGGTGAGGTGTCAGTCCTGCAGAATGACAGATGGCAGGAGCAGCATCTTCCAGGCTGCTGTGCTCTCAATGCCAGAGGCTGGATCAGTGTCCATACATGCACAGCCCTCCTCCCTGCCCAACGCCAAACACAGCACAGTGTTTACTTCTTTGCAGGGAGCTCTTCAGTTTTTGGGTCAATTTTATTACAATTCTTTTTTATCATAACTACTTTAGTCTGTTGCTTCTCCCCAAAACTTTGCTCTATTTTTTAATCAATTGTTCTTTATTCTGTCCTTAGAACTATTGATTCATAAGAATAAATTATTTTCCCATATGAGGCAGTCAAATAATAAATGTCTTTGTTGAGAGGAAATTTGCTAATCTATGCTATGTAGTCTCTATGGATAATCGTGAACAGGATACACCAAATCTTCCTTATGTGCAAGGGGTATCCCAAAAAACACTGAATTATCTTTTGGAGGGTAGACCCCTTGTAGTACAGGCTTCTCTTGTCAGGTAAGTGTTCTAGGAACCCGTCAACATCAGTGTACCAGCTAGTGTTGTTGTGTGGGGCTGCATTCGGCTTCAGTGATTGTTTCTTTTTTTTTTTTTTTGGAGATTCTTTCAGCATTTTTGCCTCTCTCTCTCTCTCTCTCTCTCTCTCTCTCTCTCTCTCTCTCTCTTTCTCTCTCTCTCTCTCTCTCTCTCTCTCTCTTTCTCTCTCTCTCTCTCTCTTTCTCTCTTTCTCTCTCTCTCTCTCTGGCCACCTGCTGGGTTCCGGTGATCCTTCTGCCTCAGCCTTCCAAGTAGCCAGAACTACAGGCCCATGCTACCATGCTTGGCCAATTTTTTAAAATTTATTGTAAAGACGAGGTCTGGCCAAGTTGTCCTGGCTGGTCTCGAACCTGCGGGCTCAGGCAATCCACTAGTCTCAGCCCCAAAATACTAGGATTACAGGCTGAGCCACTGAGCCTGGCCTGCCCATCTCTTAATGGGTGATATACGAGAGCACCGGTCCATACAGTGCTGAGTGTTCTGCAGTTTTTGACCAAAACCAGCATGACTCCCATACCCCAACCTCCCCATTCACCTGATCTCACTCAGAGCGACTTTTTTCTGTTTCCCCTCATGAAAAGAATGTCCTCAAACGGGAAACATTTTGCCGATGTGGATGGGGTGAAACAAAAAACGGCTGAAGCACTAAAAGGAATCTGCATTGACAAGTTCAAAAACCATTCTGAGCAATGGCAAAAGCATCTTGATAGGTGCATTACATAGTACGGATAGTATTTTGAAGGTGACTGAAACTTAAACATGTAAGAATAAATATACAATTCTTTAATAAACAAATTCTGGATTTTCTTAGGTCCCCTCTCCTATTTCCCTTAATATTTACAGTGACCTCATCATAATTCAAATATTGATCACCCTCTACATTACTGTCATGGCTTTCTCTTTAGTCTTGGTGCCATTATTATCTCCCTACCCTTAGTTTATCCCATGTACTGATGATATCACACATTTGCTAAAGCAGTGACACTCAACTTTTCAACAAGAAATTAAACTACCTGGCTAGCATTCAAAAATCTATGTGATTTGCCACCAGCTGACTGTTCATGGCTTGTTTTTCACTGTTATACTTAGGACACCATAAACCCTAAAGGAAGATAAGTTTGGTTAGGCTGAAAATGTGCTTAATTTTCCAGTCACTCTCTTGTACGGAAGCAGTTCTTTCCACTAGAAATGAGTCTTTCATTTTCTTCATGTTGTCTTCTTTTTAAAAAGTCTTTTAAAACATTAAAACCCAGTTCAAATGATTAATTATTCTTCCCTGATAACTGCCAATTACTCTTCTTGGTCCTCACTTCAGGGGTTATCTCAAGATATTTCATTCTTTTTTATTGAAATGTTTTATTTTATGTCTGATCTCCTCTCCAGGATGTTAAACTTCCTGGGGTAGATCCTGAATTTTATTTTTTCTCCATATCACAGTAACTAGCAAAGTATCTAGAACACAGAAGGTCTTTAATATAATACATCTATTTTTATAAAAAATTATAATGTCATATATTCATATGTATAAATATTAAATTAAAAGTAAATAAAAACTAATATATTTTTAAGTAAATGTTATTTCATGAGAACTTCATATCTGAAATGTCAAGTTGTTTCCTCCTGAGACAAACATGAAAAGCATTATTGTTAGGAAAGACAAAAATAGGACAAACATAAGAAATAAGAGAATTACATTTTGATTTAAAAATATGCTGCGTAGGTATTCAAATTATATGCTATTACTTGATAATTATATCTTATTTAAACTAAATCGTATTCAAATTATATGATATTCTTTATTTCAAAACAGTAAAGGATTAGAATTAGGTTTTGGAATTTAAAATTGTGTTTTAATGCTTTATATTTTGAAATGGCAATAAGTGCTTTGTACTTGAAGATTTTTTTTCTATTACCTTTCCCTAAGATAATTGATTTAACCTCATACTTGTCATTTTTTTCTCTACATTCACATCATTTATGATTATATGATTTTGTTTTATTCATGTTTAAGTGTCATCATTAAAACATGGTGTTTAAGTTCTTATTTTTGCTTCTATTCTTTGGTGCATTGTGAATGTATAAGTATATTATTCATCTCAACTCCTCAACTGTTTTTTTTAAGAGTTGAGATAAATTAGTGTTTGGTTAGGAAACATATATCAACACAAAAATGCACAACTTTGAGGGTGGAAACAAGGCAAATTTTATGGAGATAAATGGAGAGGAACAGAGTGATATAAAAGATATGTCAGAGTAAAAATAGACTTCAGAATGGTTCAAAAGAGGAGGTAAGTTAAACAACATAGGCAGTGGTAAGAACAAATAACATGGAGGCTGATTGATAGGTTAAATTCCACCTCTGCCTCTTACCACAGGTTTGAACTTTGGCTTGGTATATTACTATTTCTTAGTTTCCTCTATGGTAAAGTACAATAACCTGACTTTGCAGGGTTGTGGTATTAAATTAGTTGATTTACATTAAGCACTTTGAACTTACCACTTGTATATAAATGACAGCGTTATGTCACAAAAACTTCAAATATCCGGAAACTTTAATAATATCTCAAACTTTTTGCAGAATAAACTCTGTTCCACACTCTGAGCACAAATTACCTCATTTAATTCCATCAGTCATTCCCTGGGTGCCAAGAGCATAGTAATGGCATATTCAAAACAAGTAATATAACAAGAATTGAATCCACTTCAAGAAAGGCCACTGATAGCATAAGACTAACATAGTGGGGAGCTTTTACTAGCCCTAGATCTGAAGGGGCAAATGGAAGAAAGAGTATATGGAACCTGTGGTTATATGAAGAGTGTTGCCAGCCAGAAGCTGTGGTCTTTAATTAGTAAATGCAGCTAATCCATAGTCACCTGGCAAGGAGAAAGGAGAATAAATATCCCTCCTTCACACCCCATCATCTCCATCTCTGGTCCAGTTGGAAGACAAAAGTCAAGAGAAGTCAGTGATTTCATTCATATGAGAAGCCTTCCCTGAGCACAGAGCAGGTTGGATATAGGTACAGAGGAGAACGTGCTGAGTGCACATAGGATATGCTTTACAAACCTTTATGAAATAGGAGCTATCATTTGACTCATGTACAGATAAAGGAACTGAAAGTTCAGGAAGGTTAAGTGATGTGCTCAATGCTACACTACTAAGCCAGTGGCAGATTCAAGGTTTGAACCCAGGCAGTCTGGCGCCAAGCTAATGGTCTTAAGTGCTGTGGCATACTGCAAAGTATATGTCAATTGCAGGTTACACTCAGCAAAAGGAGAAATCAAATGAAGCCACACTCATCTTTCTAAGAAGAGTAATCTTAGAAGATAAGGGAGTCATGAGAAAGATATTTTTGCTATAACATATTTAAACTCATAAAGGGGTAATTGGTTGTGGAAGTAGATTTTGGGAAATGGGAAAAGTGGAACTTTGACATTCATAACAAATCATTAAATATAATATAGAGCAGAGTGCTTGTGAACTCTACGTGGAATAAGGTTTTGACTGGAGAAAGAAGGCTTTAAACAAATTTTAAATATACATAAAAATTGTCAGGAAGAAGCATAATGGAAGTAATATTAATTGATATAGGCATACACATTATATATTTAAACTTGGAAAAATGATGTTAGTTTTAAGCAACACAAGGTACTTTATATTTGAGTGAGACTTTAAAAATAATCAGCAGAGAAATAAAGGCATGTTTATACTTTGGACTTGGTACAAGACGAAAAGCAGAAAGAAAGCTATATGGTTTGAAGAAATCTTTTATATTGTTTGAGAATAAGTTCCCATTTTCCTTTTAACTTCTAGGGGAACTGGTAGTCTGAAACTAATCATGATAACAGGGGAATGAATCCCAAGGCAAGTAAGGAGGTTGTTCAATAGAATTGAGCCATATTAAATGAGTTTAAATCCCCAGCTCCAGATAAATTAACTTTGCAAGGACATTTCTACCGTCCTAAACTTTTTACAACTTCATGCAGAACATTTTAACAAAATGTCTTAAAGTCGTCTTACTTTTAACCTGAAAAAATGGTTCTTCCATTGTGCCCAAATTTGCTCCCACTTCTCCATTTTTCTAAAACCTAGTCTCTTGGTTTCAGCCACTTCTGTTATTTCTATTTAAACTTTACTCATCTTAAGAGACAAAAAGGAGGACAAGGTATACAGTGATGGACACGGGAGTACTGATTTAAAAAACTAGTCATGTGTTCCTCAATCCTCATGGTCTGCTTTCTTTTTCATGAGTCTTTGTCGCCTATCATGTGTCAGATTCTGCTGGAAAGCATTCTACCATTTCCTAAATCTCTTAGATCCTTTTTATCCCCACTCAAGTAATTCTAGTTCAGTCTTTATTTGAATTAATGCAGTAACTGCTTATTGAGTGGCTACTATGTACTGGGAAATATAAACATGACATAAGAATGAATATGATACTTATGTTATAAATAATCTCATACTTTAGTCTGTTTCCCTTCCAGAGTATTGAAGTCACATATTTTCTTGCCTCCTTTTACTCATTCTCATACTAGTATAATTTATCCTGCAGACTGCACCAGCTACAAAAATATAGATGTAGTCATGTCACATCCTAAAAATCTTCGTAGGTGCTGTTCTTCAATCACCAAAATTCCACTATGGGTAAATAAGCAGTATGGAACCTGTTCTAAAGTTATGTTTTTATTTTCTCAACTGTAAATGCTGGGAGAGGAAGGTGGTGAATACAGAAAACAAAAAGTATCCTCTGTTGTGGGAAAAGCCCTGAACTATCTGATTATCCTGTGCTGACAGGTAATGAGAAAAGAGAAGCTCTAAGAAACTATAAGGCTGACATCTAGTTCATGAATTTGCACAAACATGTCTTTTCTAATTATTTTAAGAATCCATGATTCTAAAAGTTTTGCAGAAGAAAGTGGAACTATAACCTTCAAAAATGAATTATGCAACAATTTAATAGGACTTTAATGCTCACTTGTCTTCTAAGTATACATAAAACGAAGAAAATAAAATAGCAAATTGCTGTGTTATAGGCTAAATTATAAAAGGAATAAATGCTTAAGTAGTGTCTTGCTTAGCACGTTCAAAACCTCTCTTAATTTCTATAATAAAATTACCATTTTATAAATTTAAATAATTCTAATGGTATTAATGATATTAGTTTCAGCCACTTCTGTCATTTCTATTTAAACCTTACTCATCTTAAGAAACAAAAAGAAGGACAAGGAATACAGTGATGGACACAGGAGTACTGATTTAAAAGACTATAATGGCTTCTCGAGAATAAGTATTTCTCCTCCAGATAGGGCATTTCTAATTGTTACAATTCATTAGACAATAATTTTATTCACAACAGAATGAGACAGCTAAAATGTCATTTTACAGATAAGGAAGCGGAGGCTTATCTCAATAAATATCTCAATAAAGTTATCTCAGTAGAACTGAAATAATTTGCCCGGGGTCACATTGCTATTAAGAGCTTGAGCTGGAATTTAAGGCCCGGTTTTTTAATTTTTTTTTTTTTTTTTTTGGTCGTATTATACATTCCTAGATCTTTCCACTTTACACCATTCTCCCAATCAATATTTTTACTAGACTGTTTATCGCGGCAAATATTCCAAATCCAATTATAGAAGCACTCAAGGGTGAGTTAAATTTTGGCCTCCAAATGCTGCTCATTGAGAATGTGGTAATGGTCCCTCAAGAACTATCTTGATTTATCTTCTTTAGTCTTTCCTCTTGGCTTGTTTTAGAGTGCTGAAATGCTGCTTCCACAAATATTTCACTGTCCTGTTATTGTCCCTATTTCTCAGATTTTTCTTATACTTGCAACATGTTCCTCTGACTTATTTTTTCATGGTTTCTACATCTTCTGAATATTTCTTTTGTTTTCTCCACAGAGCTTATGATTTGCTTTTATGCTATACTTTTCCTTTCCATAGTCATCTATTCCTACAGTAATCTTGCTTCCTGAAGTGGAATTTTACTTTGCTTCCAGTCATCGTGTTTCTTTTTTCCTTTAAAGACCTGGATATTTAGAATGAAACATTTTATTCCTGAATAAGTCCCAGGAGGAAAACAAATACTCTCAAAAGCAACACAAATGTCCTCACTGTGGCATTTTCTCCTCAAATTTAAACCAGCTATTGCTCACAAGAACATATACATAAGTAGTTCAAAGATTGTTAGACAGAAATGGCAATGTGGTAAATTAGTAAATTTGATTTTTTAATCCTCTGCAATTCACTTCCTATGTGTTCACCTTACACAAAACTGGGACTCTTCATGACATAAATTATTTGGTTAACCTTGGTGAGGATGTTTAGAACATAATGAAAAGCTGTAAATAATAGTTATTGAATATGTTCACTCCAAAATTCATGTGGTGAAACTTAATCCTTTTGTGGTGATATTAGGAGGTAGGGCCTTTTGAGAAGTAATTAAATAAGATGGGTGGCACCCTTATTAATGGAATAGTGTCTTATTAAAGGACTGAGGGGAAGTAATTAAGGTCTGTTTTGTTCTTAGGCCCTTTTGCCAATGTAAAGCAGCCGTGTTAGTCCATTTTTGCTCTTCCTGTCTCTTCTGCCTTGTGAAAACACCTAGATGGCAACATCTATGAAGAACAGGTTATTACCAGACATCAAACCCACTGATACCTCAGTCTTGGAGTTCTCAACCTCCATAACTGTGAAGAATAAGTTTCTGTTGTTTATAAATTTCCCAGCATTGGGTATTTTGTTTCAGTAGCACATATGGACTAAGACAATAATATTCCATTTTCAATAACTGAAATCCACTTAAGACTTTACTGTTGATAATCAAGGATAATTTTTAAAAAGCTAGATTTCTTACCTGAATGTTCAAATTATTTAAATTGCTTGCTTTTATGGACCTTTTTCATTTGTTCTTTGTAAAGCTATTAGAATAAGTATTATTTGATAGTAAACATTCTGTAACTATTTTAAAAACTCCCTCTTTGAAACAAATTATACTTAGAAAAATATAATCCACACAGTTTCTGTGAATTTTGAAAATATATACCAGATAACATATGAATTATTGAAAACTGTAGGAATTCTGAACATTTTTCAGAAAGTCTGATTGTTTGAATAAGTAGGTCCTGCATAGTAACACATCCAAATGAAAAGCATAGTTAGTGTTTTCTAGAAAATAATGTAACTGATTTACAGTTAGAGTCATATCACTCTTCTAGTTTCTTTTTGCAGGACACAGGTACAATAGGTACAAGTTATTTGTTTATACATGATCAGTATACAGTAATTATTTCAATTTCTGTAGGCAGATACAGAAGTCCTGGAAAAATTACAAATCTTAGGTAACTGGAGGAAGGCTTCTTCGGGTTATAGAAGATTTTAGCTGAATCCTACCAAGATTACAATGTTATGAGATTTAGGATAGAAATTAGAGTGTCTGGTGGAATTTTATTGCTATTTAGAGGCTCTCTTTGCGTAGCTGATCCAGTTCACTTAAAGTAGACCTATAGTAGAGCAACAAGGTCAACTACTTTGATTATCACAGTCAATCTAATCCTTTAACTATGGGTTTTCAGCAGCAACAATGCCAGACAAGTCATCTAATTGGAGTTGAAAGGGCAAGGGAATATGTTGATTTAACCGAAGAGAAGCTAGCTGGTAGACGAAGTTACCTTGGCTAGAGTGTCGGCCTATATGACAAAAAGGAGTGGTCAGGCACTCTGGCATGCACAGAAGTGTGAAATTCAACAAACTAAATGATACAAAAATCAAATGCCCAGGAAAGGCCTTAGTGAGCCAACATTTTTCAGCCAGTCAAAGCCTAATGTTGGAGTCTTGACACTCAGCAGTTTATGGCTACGTATGAAGTGTATCATTGGTATGTATTAGAAACAGCTTATATTGGAGTGCATATGTGTGGGTGTGCATGTGTGTATACAAATATACATACAAGCATATATATTTAATAAATAATGAGTTGTGCTCTGAGACATCATACATCTTCATTATTTAAAATTATACTTAAAACCAAGCAAAGAAAATGTTATTATTGTATTGAAGAGAGTAACAAGAAGTCAGCATAAAAATGGAGCTGACACTTGGCCATATGTTCTGAGACAAAAGCTTCATATATTTGGCTCTTGGTATTTGTGGGTTTTCCACCTGTGGGTTCAATCAGTTGCAGGATAAACATATTTGAAAAAAATCCCAAATAACAATACAGCAATTAAAAAATCAAGTAAAAATACAGCATAGTACAGCAACTACTTATATAACATTTATATTTTATCAGGTATTATAAGTAACCTAGAGATGATGCAAAGTGTACAGGAACATTTGTGTAGGTTCTATGCAAATACTATGCCACTGTATATAAGGGACTTGCACATTCATAGGTTTTGGTATTTATGGGGGGCCCTGGAACCAAGCCCCCAGGGATACAGAGGAACAAACATACTTGTTTTACGTTCATTGCTAGAATTATATTTACGCCTGAACTCACACATGAAGCTTAGGAACATTTGAAGAATAGGAAACTACACAATTCTAACATTTTAATTTTTTTCTAACAGGAATAGATGTGTTCTTATATTTGGATTGTCCAATTTGGGGGGGAAGAAAATTGCATAGAAATACTGATATAGCCATATTGTGATAAGAAGTTTTGTGCAAAAACTAGGCAAAATGGACTCCATTATGGGCTGATTATGAAAGAAAAAATGGAGTTTTTGACCAGTAATTATAAGCATTCATGCTTCTGGTGCTGGCAGTAGTAATATTTATCTATATCTTTTAATATTTTGTGAGAAATGAGAAAAAATAAGGAAACATGCTGGGTTTCTATTAGGATAGATTTATTAACTATAAATAAGTATTCTTTGTTTTCAGATAATAAATTTCCTACATTTTTACAAAAAGTGACTTGCTCTTTTTTACAGCAGAAGTTAAACAGAAGTTGGTATTTGTGGGATTTCCACCTGTGGGTTCAATCAGTTGCAGGATAAACATATTTGATTAATATGTAATAAAAATAAGCTATTTTTTAAGTAATAGAGACCATGTGCCAGGAGCTGTTCTTAGCTATTTACAAGTGTGACTCCTAATGTTAATATTAAAAGAAAAAATAGTCACAAATTATTTGCTGCTTCTTCCATTAAGATGTGAAATTTACTTCTTTTCCCTCCAAGCCCTGTGACTTGTGATGACCAATAGAATGAGGCAGAAGTAACCTTTTATTACTTATGAGCCCCAGCCTCAGGAGGTTTTCACAGACTCCACTCTCTCCCACTTGGAGTGCTGCTTGTCTCAGTGTAAGAAACCCCAGCAGTCCTCTGAAGGGACCTCATAGAGAAGATCCAGTGCACCCCATTTACCCACCAGATGTGCCACTGGAGCCATCTTTATCTACCTAATGCAAGTGAAACTTGCAGTTTATGACAACTACATGAATGATCCCCAAGAGCAAAACAACAGAATAAGAAATGCCTGCTGATCGTACCCCAAATTGTAGAATCTTGAGCAACTTCAGTGGTTGACATTTGAAGCCACTTGGGTTGGGGTTGGTTTATATGCCACAAGATATATCTGACACATTTTATTGTTTATTATCTACTATGGTACTATTACAACTTTTCATTATCCTGTTCTCATCCCCATTTTACAGATGAGGAAACTGAAGCTCATGATGTTAATAACTTGACTAAGGTGCTAATAACTTGCCTAATACCCTAGGAAGCAGTATTCCTTACATTCAGATATAGGCAAAATTTTAGAACCAGGATGGTAAGAAGATTATTATTCTGCTTTTAAATGTTTACACATGAAAAAAATAGTTGGCAATGCTACATTAGTCAGTATTTAGAAAAAAAATGATTGTCAGTTGGTAAATTTTTAAAACTTAGAAACCAGTTCCTAGTTATAGTTATCACCTCCTAAAGCATAAGACAATTATATTTATTTACTTATTTATTAGATTAGAAAATGTAGTTTATTTAGAAAGTAAATTAGAGAGAGAGAAAGAGAAGATTCATTTCTCCAAGGTAGGGGAGGGGAACAAACCTGGGAAATATGGCCTGGTCATCGCTCAGAGGGCCCATGGCCACACCACAGCTTAACAAAGCAATGACTGAGACAATTATCTTTAATACAGACTCTCAATCTGTTTATTGTTCTTTGTCTTGAGTACTATCTTTTCTGAGACTGTGAAAACCAAGAGTGAGGAAAATTTTGGCATGTAGGTAATTTATTTGGGAGATGGCCCCAGGGTACAAGAGTTAAGGAATAAAACAGAGAAATGAGCAAACTATCAAGTTAGCAATACTATCAATGTAATATCAAGTTAGCATTTGCTCTTAGCCACCTGAGCTTTATGCAAGTGGACCTCCTGAGGAGTTTTCTGAAATTTGCTCAGGAATCCATATAGTTGGAAGAAAAGGGAAGAACTGATCTCTACCAGTTGAGAGTGGATTTATAGTTGATAACTCCCCAGACTTTCTGGCAACCCATGTGGCCTAAGACAGAAGAGAAGAAATATAGGGAATTGGCATGGGCCAAGGCATTGGCAAATGCATCTTCACACAGCTGGCCAAAGCTTGCCAGGGTATGATGACCAGAACATTGACTTAGGAAGATGTAGAGTCAGAAGGATTTGAAGTGGTCACAAGAGTCACATTATACAAATACTTAAATACTTACATTTTTCCTAAAAATACAACAATATTGCTTTGTATAAATTCTCACTTAGGTTAAATGACCTTAGGGTTAATATTCTAAGACCAATGTTAGAGACATTAGCACAGAGAAGAAGGCATAAACACTCTTTCTTACATATGACTTCTAGACACTTGCTTTCTGTCCAATGTCAAGAACAAGTGAAAAGAGGCTTTAAACTACAAGTGGTGTTTGACCTTGCCTGAACTTTCATTAGTTTGCAGAGGCCCTCCCCCGCTTTTTTGCTTCTGAAAACTGGCCATTAGTAATATATCCATGCAAGAGAAATGCTGCAACTCTCTTAATGAGCTACACTTGCATTCAGTTATATAAGGTCAAAAAAAGTGCACTTTATATTTGAGCCAAGTCAACTATTCACAGCAATGTCAGTACAAGAGAACCAATTTGAACTTAACATTAATTAGCTTTTTATTGGGCTGTAAAACTTGCTTAAGGTATGAAGTACTTCCTAATTATAGGAGATTATGGTCATATTCTGAAGAACTGAGGCAGAAAGAGCCTAAATAAAGCAAACTGCATTTAGTTCTTAATTAAAAGAAAGTTCAATGTGTTTCATGCTTTTGGAAATGTTTGAAAATGACTTTAATTGTGTAAGTTTTATAAACTTTTAAGAGATGATAAATAATTGAATCAGACAAACAATGGCAGAAGTGTAAATTCATATTTATAATTTATAATAAGTTGCATAAGATTTCTAATTACCTGGCACTGGCTAAGTTTTCAAACAAATCAATCTACTCATTGTTGCTGTAGTTTGTACTGAACACATCTTGTTTGACAAAGGCATGTTTTACATTTTAGTCAAGTGCAATAATTTATGTTCTTATATTTGAAAGGGGCAGCTTCTTTGCTCTTCACAACAAACTTAACTTCTCTGTGGCTAAGTGAGACTAAAATATTCACAAATCACATACAGTAAGTATTACTTTCAAGACCAATACCAGCTTCATTTTACAAACATTTTTGATTGTTGTCTACTGTTCATGAGGCTAATTGTAATCAGGAAAGGTGACTGGAGCTGATGAAATGTAAAGATTAACATACACAAGACTAGACAATAACCACTAAGTGATTAAAACTAACTTCTATTATATGTACCTAAACCATTACTGAATGTATTAAACAATTTGTGAAATGCTTTTAAAATTACTTTTGAACTCTAGTGAAGGTTGTTAAAGAGACGTTCATGTGCCATTCACAAGGTTGTTTTACTAATATTCATTTACTTTTTCCAACTAACATGAGAAAGAATGAAGCCCAATAGTTTTCCTCTGTTGCTTTTTAAAGAAATTGTACATGCTGTGATGGGAGTGAATGCAGTTTACAGAGAATGTTTCCCCCCTAGTTACTGAATGACATTGCTTTAGAGTGCTAAAACAAAGTATCCCTTGCTTTGCAAAGAAATGTTACTATCTTCAGTGCCTGCTAGCATATTCATTGAAAACCTGATCCAGAAATTTTTGAAATCTGAAAAAAAAATGCTGAGTAATTAGTCAGTAATCAAGTATAATTTGTAATCAGTCTCCTACTTGGGCCTTCCAAGGAAAAGAATAGTGAAACAAGGATAAGCAAGGGAAGTTATTCACATGTACTATTTACTTAAAATCTAAATATTGTAGCCATATTACAGAATTTGCAACAGCATGGTTTGTTGGTCCTTTAATTTAATTTACTAGCTGATATCAAATCTTTTATTTTAGAGTCAAAAGTCAGGCTACCTTTCTTGACTTCCTTCTTGTTACTATTTTAGGTAGAATCAGGTATCACGTTTTATGTATGTATTATCAGCAATTCAGCACCATAGCCTCAAGAAAAACTATGTCAGTGGTCCCAATGTCATCTTTTACTTCTAATTAAGACTTTTCCTATGACCTTTACTTACTTGTGTATACAAAAGGCCTCTTTTATGCACATATATTTATGTAAATACATTTCTTTTTTGAAAATATAAAACAATTTCTTCATAGTGAGTGACAGAAAGACACATTTTGAATTTATAAATGAATATTATATAAAGGGAACATATATTTTAAAATACAAATTACTAAAAATTTGTGTCCATTTAGTTTCATCAACTAGAAATAAGCAATAGATACTGACACATTATAAATATTATAGAATTTTAAAATTAGGAGACTTCAAAGCTTATAGATTCACAAATTTTTTACAATATCTTTAATAAATTGTAAAACAGTTATATACTATAAACTTACTAATGAAGGTATATCACCTTTTTAGTCACATTGATACAGCCTAAATATTAGAAATGTTTTTTTCCCCTAAAAACATAAATCTACTACTACCCAAAAAGTAGATGTTGAAATAGTTGTAGAAACTATGGGAATCAGTAAATGTTCCATATCAGCTTCCTTGTCACCTTCCCCTCAGATAACAGGCTGTTAAATACTTATCAACAAATTACCTTTTTTTTTTTAAGATTTATTATGTTGTGTTTATTGATAGTTCATTAACTTTTATTGCTGAGTGATATTCTATAAAATTAATATACCATGTTAGTTTATCTATCCCAGTGGGTCTCAGTTGGAGGAGATTTTGCCCCTTCAAGGTACATTTGGCAATGTCTGGAGACATTTTTCATTGTCATAACTGTGGGATTGCTAGTGACATCTAGTGGAATGAGCCCACAGATGTTGCTAAACATTCTACAATGCACAAGACGGGTCCCACCAGGATCATCATGTGGTCCAAAATGCCAATATTGTCGCTCTTAAGAGACTATATTTTTGGAAGGTCAATTTCTAGTTCTTTCACACTGTCTTCCAGCTAGTTTGCATTCCCACCAGCAGTGTAGAAGTGTTCCTTTTCCTCTGCATCCTCGCCAGCATCTATTGTTGTTTGCAACATTTGTATAGCTAACCCTGCGTTGTACCCCACATCTTTATAATAAAAAAGTAATTAAAAAAAGAGAGAGACTATTTTTCTCTTTCTGGTGGACATTTGGCCTGTTTCCTATTCATGACAATTAGCAATAAAGTAGTTTGAACATTTTAAATATCTGTCTTGGGGCACAGGAATTTATATTTCATATGTAAATAACAAGGTGTGCAAAAAAATCACAGGAAACGTGTATGTTCAGCTTTAGTAGGGACTAATAACAAGTACTCCAAAGTCACTGTTCCATTTTTACACTCTCACCAACAATGTACAAGAAGCATTAGCCAGTTGACATTCTTACTGACACATGGTGATAAACTCACATTGGAAGTATATGGTTTGATGATATTTGACAAGTGTTATGACATCGAATATTGCTAGCAAACTAGAAAGTTTCTTTTTCCTTTTCAAGTTAATCTCAACCTCTGTAAACAACCACTCTTCTGATTCTATTAAATTATATTACTTTTGTCAGTTCTCAAGAGCCACATAACTGTCGTCACCCTGGGTATGTTTTGTCATGTCAGGATTCTCCTGCCTAACATAATGTTAACATGATGTTGAGATCCATGTCTGTTTTTGTATGAATCAGCAGATCCTATTTTTCCTAAATAATATTTCACTCAGAACGTATCAGAATTTGTTTATCCATTCTCATGTTGATTGCTATTTTTTGTTTTTTGTTTTTTGGGGTTTTTTTGGTCAGTTAATGAAGCTACCAGAATATTTTATAGAAAAATTTTTTTTTCCATTTTAAAGATGTGGGGTAAAATTCAGGGTTAGGTATACAAATGTTTTTTATGCAGGTACCCTTGTTGATAACGTGTGCTCCGCCCCCACCCTCCCCTGGCAGTTTCCCACTACTGCCAATTCCTTTTCTTATGGTATTATGATAAATGTTCAAGGTCCCATGAGTGAGAACATGTGGTACTCAGTTTTTTGTTTCTGTGATAGATCACTCAGTATTGTAGCCTCTAATCCCTTCCAAGTTGCTGTGAAGTTCATGATTTTGTCCTTTTATATGGCTGCATAATATTCCATTGTGTATATGTACCACATTTTTAAAAAAATCCAGTCCTGTTTTGATGGGCAGCACAGTGGGTTCCATGTTTTTGCTATTGTGAACAATGCTGCAATAAACATGCATGCGCAGAACTCTATTTCATAGAGTGATTTGAGTTCCTCTGGGTATATTCCCAGGAGGGAGATTGAGGGATCGGATGGAAGGTCAATTTTTAGATCTTTCTTTTCTTTATGTATGTTTTTTAGGGGAAGGTAAACCCAAAAAGTAGAATTGCAAACATTGTTAACATAAATAAACCCTCCCGTTTTCAAAGGTGATTGTACAATTTCACACCTGCTTCAGCAATGTATGAATGTTCCAATTGCTCCATGTCGCTTACAATATTGATTTTAACATTTAATCTTAATTATTCTAGTAGATGATAAGTGGTATGTAATTGTATTTAATGTCATTTCACCAGTGAGTAAGGATATAAAGTACCTTTTATATATTTATTTCCCATTTATATCTTCCTTTTACAGATACCTTTGCGATTTTTTGTTTTAAATTTAGTTGAAAGTTTTTCAATAGTTTGTTGGAGTTCTTCATATATGTAGGATACAAACATTTTGTCACATGTATGTATTTGAAAAAATTTTTTATCTTGATCTGTGACTTTTATTTTTTACTTTCTTAATAGCGACGTATGATAAGCAGAAGACTGTGAAACTGATGAAGCCCAATTTATCATATTTTGTGGTTAGTGCTTTTTAAAACAATTTCTAAAAAGAACATGCAAACTTGTTTACATTAACAGGTTCACTGTAAAGTAGGAAAGATTTTATTATTATTTTTTAAAAGCTTCATATTTTAGTTCTTATATTTGGGCTTAAGATTGATTTCAAATTATTTATTTTACTTTTATGGTATAAGATCAGGTTGAGTTTAATTTTTCCCTTGAATGTATGAGTGGCCCAGTAACATCACCTGAAACAAAGTTTCTTTACCCCACTGAATTCTTTAGATACTTTGTCAAAAATCAATTTACTTTATATGTGTAGATCCATTCAGGGATTCCATGTTCTGTTTCATTTTTTTATTTATCTGTTCTTTTGCCAAAGTCACACCTTCTTGAATGTTGTTGCTTGAATTAAGTTTCAAAGTAAGATTTTTAATATACTCATCCCTCAAAAATGATGTTTGTGAGGTGATGGATATGTTAATTAACTTGACTCTTTCTACAATGTATGTAATGGATCAAAACATCACATCATTTGTCAATGAAAAATAAAGAAATAAAGAAAAAAATGTTTTGAAGTCAGATAGAAAGTGGAAATAATATTCTATGTTTTTATTTTGTAAGATTCTTTTGGCTATTTTAGGTTCTTTTCATGACAATATGCATTTTACAAGCAACTTGTTCATAACTATGACTGTTGATATTTTAATTGAGATGGTATTGTAACTGCTTGCAGAGAGTTTCCATATTTACAAATGAGTTTTCCAGTCCATGAACAAGGTATAACTTTACATTCATTTAAGTGTTGTTTAATTTTTAATGGTAATTGCTCATATTTTCAGTTTAGGGCTCCTTTGCCTTTTGTTAAATTCATTGCAATGTATCTTTTTGATTTTACTTTAAGTGTTACCTCTCCCTAAATATAATTTTTTTTCTACTAGCATAAGGATATAAACAGTGATCTTATACAAAGGAGGATCCCCTTTCCCCCAAAAATGGAATTGTCATTTGGACAGTGGGCTCCTTGTAGTATACTCAGATTGTGTTTCTCTGGACGAAGACCAAAATTTTTATCTGGAAGTTGTGAGAAGGTTGTGTCACAATCTGTGGAAGAAAACGTTTCCAGCCTGGCTTGGTGGCTCAGCCTGTAATCCCTCGCTTTGGGAGGCTGAGGTGAGCGGATTGCCTGAGCCCGCGGGTTCGAGACCTGCCTGGGCAACTTGGAGAGAACTCATCTCTACAATAAATCAAAAATAACTAGCCAGGCGTGGTAGTGCGCGCCTGTAGTTCCAGCTACTTGGAAGGCTGAGGTGGAAGGATCGCCCGAGCCCAGCCGGTCGAGGTTGCAATGGCCGGGAGCGGCCACTGCACTCCAGTCTGGGCAAGAGTGAGACTCCAACTCAAAAAAAAAAAAAAGAAAAAAGAAAATAAAACGTTTCCAGTTGTAGCAAACAGGTGACTGGTTCTTCCACTGTGACAATACACCTGCCAACACCACACTGAGTGTTCAGCAGTTTTTGACCAAAAGTGGCGTGACCCCATGCCCCATTCTCCCTATTCACCCGATCTTACCCCAAAAGACTTTTTTTCCCCTCCAGTGAAAAAAGTCCTCAAAGGGAAATGTTCTGCTGATGAGAAGGAGGTGAAACAAAAATAGCAGAAGCACTAAAAGGCATCAAAATGGATGAGTTAAAAAACAGTTTTGAGCAGTGGAAAAAGAATATCGCTAGATATATTGCATAAAACTGACACTACTTTGAAGATGACTGAAGTTTGGACATATAAGAATAAATACACAATTTGGTATAAATAAATGCTGTTTGGGGGAGGCACCCCCTTATACACTGTGATCTTCTTAAATTCATGACTTAGTTGTAGAGGAATTTTTGTTTGACTGCTGGGGTTTTATAGTCAATCATGTGATCCGTAATAAGACAGTGTTTCTATTTCTTTACCACTCTGTATGTCTTTTGTTCTCTTTATGTATTTTGTTACACTGACTAGCATCTCCAGTTCAAGTAGAATAGAAACAATGTGGACAGAAATATGTGCCTTGTTTGTAATAAATATTGAATTATGAATTCAATGTTTTTATTAGATATAAAGCTAGTATTATTGTATGCATGTATTATGTATCTTCTTAAATATTGATAGTTAATTTGTGTTTTTTAAAAAATTTGTTCAAGTCATCAATGATGCTCCATTGATTGGCATAAAGTTCATAATATTAGCAAAATATTACTTGATATCTATAGAAACTGTAGTCATTGATTCACTTAATCTTGTATTGGTAAAATAATCTTTTATTTTTTACTAATGTGCCTAGTAATTTATCAATTTTATTAGTCTTTTGAGATAAAAAACTTGTTTTCATTGCTTTTTTCTTTTTTCTTTTTGTTTTTTCTTCATTAATTTTCATTTGTATCTTTATTCTTTCTTATTTTCACTTATTTCACTCTTCTCTCTCTCTCTCTTTTTTTTTTTAGTTTTTATGGCGGGAACTCAGAAACTCATTTCAGACATTTCTTATCTTCTAATATGAGCAATTGATGCTATAATTTTACTAGCAGCAACTCACTCATAACTTGAAACCAAGCAATAAGGACACCGTGAGAGGTCAAAGGACTTGGCAGTCTCAATTTCCAGCAAGGTTTAGGTTGCAAGATAGGTAACTGAGTTTACTTTGTATGCATGTATGTGAGGGTGGAGGCAGGCATGGTGAATACTGATGCAACGATTTCTAATAGGGTCAGTTTTGCAAAGTGCAGAATGAAAATGACAACTCAAGTGATATCAGCCTATGGTAAAACAAGAAGTTAAGCAACTAAACAAGTAGAAATACCTTCATCATACTCAGGAAACTCCTGCTAAAAGAAAGTTTCAATGGCAATAAGTTAATTTTTATTACTTAAGCACAACTCTTATATGTATGTATATATATATATATGTGTGTGTGTGTGTATATATATATATATATATATATATATATATATGTGTGTGTAAAATGACTTCATTCCCCTCTCTCAATTACTTGGACCTAAGAGATTTCTAACATAAACCCAAACACTTGTGCACAAATGATTTTACTCTTTCAGACATTGCACATACACAGTGAAAGCAAATATGTAGCATTTACTGGATATGTGAAAAAATTAGAAGAAACCTACTCTAACAAATCAGACACAAATTTTTCAAGTGAGCTTTGTTCTGATAAAATATTTTGTTTATATTTATACTTTTTTAATATGAATTTCTGGATTTGCATACAGTAGAGCTCAATAAGAACCTGACTTATTTACAGATCACATTTTCAAACTTTTGAGAAAAAAGTAAATTTTTCACTTGTCTAACAGAGTGAGATATACTCTCAATAAAGAGATTTTGTTGTAGATATGTTGCAAAATATATTTTGATGCAAAATTCAGGCCTGAGGGAAAAAGCTGTCATCAAGTTCATTATTACAGCTGACATAATTAAGGAGAAATGTTAGATGTTACATCATAGCCAAAAAACCCCTATGGCATCATTCTGAATTATTTGTGAAGATTTGAAGATGGCTAGTGTTACCATTACTGTTTTTGAATATGCTTTATAATATTAACAAAGAAAATTATATTTATGGTCTGGTTTTTATCCCCAAATGGAATGAGTCAGGAAAACTGAGGTGAATATGTTTTAATAATCATTATACATTCCTATGTACATTTTAATATTTTACTATTTTCTGTTATTCATGTTTAGGAAATTAAATTTTTTCCAACAGGCATAAGTGTTATCATTTCTATTTTTAAAACATTAATAATTTCAGATCTTCTGTAAGATTCTCCCAGGGTGTGCAAACGTAAAAGTATTTCTAGGATAAAAGAAGAAGAGTAAAGGTACAGACTATCATGTCCTGTTTTACATTAAGAATAATCCACATATGTCCTGGCACTAGTGTTCTAGTGTGAACAAAACTAGTGCCACCTAATTTGCTGTTTTGGCGAAACTCAAAACATTACATATTTAGGAACACAAAAAATAGAAAGTGACAAAATAATTGCATTTTTAGGGAAAGCTGTGTGGGGAAGTAGCAAACTGGCTAGAATAAAAATTATTTAATGAAATAGCATGTTGTCCCAAAGAGTTCACTACACAAAGATCATGCTGAGAAAACTTCAGGCTCCCAACTTAGCTGTGACTGGTCCCATGAATCAAGGCTTACTCCCCTAACTGTGTAACTAATAAAGCCATCATTATTACTGGGTGTTACCACTTGAAAGAAAACAAAGCTTTTCCTGGAAAAAAAAAAGAAAAGAAAGAAAAGAATTAAACTACATAGGAAAATTGGGTATAACATGAATTTGAATTTTTATTTTATTAACTCTACATGGCTTTAAAATAAGGGTTGTATAAGGTATTAAAATTGGTATTTAAAAAACTGTTCAGTGATTTTTTTTTAAGGTACATTTTCTGTCATTATTATCATTCCTTTTTGGGGCATTGTACAGTTTTGCTACTTTATCAGTTCTAATTTGATTTCCTGAGCTCTTGATCTAAGGGGAAATAAAAGAAAGAAATTACCCTTAGTGAGGACTGGCAATGAGTGCTTTAATAAATTAGGCATCTTTATATCTTATCTTCTTTAATTCCTCAATCCTCAAAATCACCCCCAATTCAATGCAATAACACAACCACCATTATATTATGCTCATAAATTGTCTAAGTCAAGAAATCAGAGAGTGATTGTGAGGGCTGGGCTTATCTCTGTTCTATGATGTCTGGGGCTTGGTGGCTTCCCATTTGAATTGCAGGAATTATTTTACATTGCTGTGAGCTAGAATCTCCTAGGGACTTCACTCTACCTTCTGTTGCCTGGACAGAGATGAGTTAAAGGCTGGGCTAGTGGAGACTGTCAACTAGAGACCCCAAATGTGACTTCATGAGATTCGGCTTTTCACAAAAATGGCAAGTGCATTTCTGGGGAACAAGCATTCCAAGGGACCTAGCCAGAGGCTGTCAGTCTCCTTCTGAGCTAGTCTGAAGAATCCCGTAGCATCTTCTGCCACATTCTATTGGTGACAAGTGAGTCACTAATGCCAGCCCAGAATAAAGTGGAGAGGGATTACCATCTTATGTCATGGAGTCAAAAAGTCATACTGCAAACAAGCATAGGAGATGTGACCTGTTGTAACTGCATTTGAACAATACAATTGGCAAAATAAATTATTATGATTTTAATTTTTACCAAAAGAGCTACTGAGCAAATGGATTTGGAATCACTGCCAGAGCTTTGTCCTTCCAAAACTTACACTCTTTTTCTTTACTTTTGTGTTACACACCACAACCAATTTCCATATAATACACAGTGTTGTGGCTTATATCTCTGTTTTTCTGGGTTGATTAACATGTCTTCATTGAGCAATACTTGTTTGTGTATTATATAATTAGATTCAAAAATGAAAAAAGCCTTATTTTATAAATTAAAGTTAGAATGCTAGTTGAATTTAATTTTGAAATCATTATTTTTTTTAAAAAAGCTAACCTCTGGGATCCTTAATTGTAGCCAGTTAAAAAGACTATTAGATTTAGTATTGGAAAGTGGTAAGATAGGGAAGATTTCTATTAAGTTTCTATATTGTTTCAGCTCCTGTTCTCTAATTTCACCAAAAAGCATAATGGTTTATTTAGTTGCCTTCATGTTAAATTGTAAAACACAATTCTGGAGGTTTGTAAACCAGCCCTTTATTTGTTTGTGATGCCCCTCTCTTCTACTATTTTTTATAACAAATTTTCACTTGTCTATTTCAATTCTCTGTTAGCCTTTTGCTTTGAGAGTAGCAGGAATGTGACTGGTCCATTGCATGTAATATCTTTTATTCCATTGTTGCACCAAGTAGAAAGTGAAATGTGTGCCTTGATTCAATAAAATGCAACAAAGAGTTCCAAATTAGGACAATATTTTTGGTTCTGGTACTTTATAGTATAAATAACATTGACTTCAGTCACTCATTTGCAGAGCCAAGCCAACAATATGCTTAATTGTGTCTTTAAAGTGTTTTGTTGTTGTTTTTAGGCAGCTTATAGGTGAGTTTTACTTTTTTAAAATCTAATCTGATAATTTTTGCATTTTCCATATGGTGGTTAGATGATTTTTACATTTAATCTGACTATCAATATGGCTAAACTTAAGTCTATAATCTTGCTATTTGTTTTCTGTTCATTCCATCTATTCTCTTTATATATATTTTCTCTCTTGCTCTGTTTTTTTCTTTTTTCTTTCTGGATCAAGTGAGTACATTTTTAAATTCAATTTATGTCCTTTGTGTTTATTAGCTAGAACTCTTGTTTGTTATTTTAGTGGTTGCTTCAAGATTTGCTCTAGATATTTTTAACTTACTTTGTTTTACCTTCAAATGTTATTGTATCAACTCATATATATTATCAAACCTTTCAACAATATAATTCCATTTTTTTTTCTCCCAGGCTTTTTGCTCTTATTGTTATACATTTTATGTCTATGTATGTTTAAATCCCACAAGGCATACTTATTTTGATTAAACAATTAATTATCCTTTAAAAATTTTTAAATAACACAAAAATGTATTTACTCATATCATTGCAATTTTCAGTCCTGTTCATTCTTTTGTGTTTGATTTATATCTTTATCTGATATAACCTTTTTGCAAAAAAGAACTTTCTTAACACTTCTTATAGTGTAGCCAGTCCTTCTAGTAATTTATTCCTTCAGTTTTTGAATGTCTAAAAAAGTCTTTAGTTCATCTTTGTTTTTGAAAGATATTTTAATTAGATACAGAATTCTAGTTTTACAGAAAACATGTATTCATTACTTCAAAAAGCCACTTCATTTTCTTCCTACTTGAAATTGTTCAAAAATATTTTGTCATTCTTATCCTTGTTTTCCTATATGGAATTTATGCTTTTTCTCCCTTACTGACTGAGGATTTTTTCAAAATTGCCATTTTGAGTGATTTGATTATGATATGTTTTGATATATTTTTCTTCATAGTTCTAGTGCTGGAGGTCTGTTAGATTTGGGGGAGATTTCTATGTTTATAATTTTCTTCAAGTTAGAAAAATATCCATGTGTTTTTTTCTCTCCCATCTCCCATCCTCACCTTCTTCATTGGGAACTTCAATTGCACAGTTTATCTATTTAAATTTGTCCCACAACTCACTAATTCTGGGTTAATTTTCTTCCAGTATTGTTTCAATTTGTGTTTTATTTTGGACTACTGTTTTACCCCTCTGGGCAAGCTGAATTGATAGCTCACATTGTCTAATAAAATGGCAAGAGCTTCAAGTTCACTAATTTTTTCTTTTGCAAAATCTAACCTACTATTAATCTCATCCAGTTTTTAAAAATTATCATCATTACAAATTTGTGTGGATATTTTCTTCTGTTTTATCTTCCATGTTTTTCTAAATTTTTAAACCTATGGAATAGAGTTGTTATAAATATTTTTATGGCTTTCTCTGTTAATCTTACCATTGACTTCAATTCATATTTAATTTCAGTTGGTTGATTAGTTTTAGGAGGATGGAATATGAATCTAAATATAGAATATATACTGCCACAAAGTAACTTTAATATACTGAAAGTAATCATATTTTCCATGTTAAAGAGAAGATGAAGTTACCTTGGAAACTTTCAGCAGAAAGAGACATTCAGAGAGGAACGTACTTTTAACGTTTAACAATCTGTATTAAATTCAATTTTGCGTCTGTCTTCCTCCATATGGTCTTAACTTCCTTCTACGGTATTCTGTTTGTGTGTGTGTGTGTGTGTGTGTGTGTGTGCTCGAGTGCACTTTTATCCCAGGACCTAGCATAGTCACTGCCATGTGATAAGCTCTCCATGAACAATCCGTTAAATAAATGAATGTATACAGGAATGAGTGAAAGAATGAATGAGAAGTTGAAGAAGATTTGATACATCCAGTCATTGCAAAAAAGTTTATAGAAAAATACTATTTTTGCATGCTGATTGAGGATATTCAGTTGGGTAATCAGATTAGAGAATACACTGGATTTTTATGAGAGATGTATTAGACTCAAAAAAAAAAAAAAAAAAACTGATTATGCCAGGCCTGGTGGTTCAAGCCTATAATCCCAGCACTTTGGGAGGCGGAGGCAAGGGGATTGCCTAAGCTCAGGGGTTGGAAACCAGCCTTAACCACAAGGCGAGAACTTGTCTCTACAATAAATTAAAAAATTAGTGGAGCATTTTGGCACAAGCCTGTAGTTCCAGCTACTTGGAAGGCTAAGGTGGAAGGATTTCCTGAGCCCAGCAGGTCAAGACTGCGGTAGCCATGAGCGTGCCACTGCACTCCAGCCTGGGCAACAGAGTGAGACTCCGACTCAAACACACAAACAAACAAAAATGGATTAAATAATTATATCATTTAATAAAAAACTCTACTATAGGAATTCATGTCAACTCTGACACTTCGGAGGCTGCTTTGTCTTTATAATTCTTAAGAAATTATTTATATTTTATGTGGCATTGTTTCACTACATTTGGAAATCAATCACAAGAAATTGGTGCTCATATAAAATTAATGAAAATATCATATTTAGGGTAACCCCTCGATCCCCTCCCTCTGTGGGAGCTTTTCTGTCCTCTTAATAAATCCTACTTTAAAAAAAAGAGAAAATATCATACTTAATTCATGTTTATTAAAATTAACTTATTGAGCATACTTTCAGGCTGGAAGTATTATATCATCATTTGGAGTTATTATGTTAATAAAATATTTTTACTTCATGACTATTTTTACAAAAATATATTTAAAAATTTTAGTTTTCTGAAGAATAATAATGTGTCCTTGGACACATATAACATCTAATTGTATAGGTCTTCTGACTCTTTCTAATATATTTGATGTAATGTTTTAATGTATTTTTTATTTAAATCAATTTAATTGAATCAATTTATTAAGAACTTATTCCTAAGTGTACTAGGGTCTCAAAAATTAACTATTATGACATACATGTATATGATATCACACATGCATAGCATGTATATGATGTGTGATTATACAAATTAAGAGAAGAATAAATGATTTTGTATTATTTATTTAATTCTCACCCGCTGCCAAATAGAATAAGAAATGAGCCAACGTGTCTACTTGTGCCATCTTATAAGACCATGTGGACTGTCAATTCAGCTCAACCAAGTGGGAGAAAACAAGCTAAAAGAAAACCAGATATTTGGAAATTAAATTATTCAACTTAATTGTCAATTAAGATGACTTATTTCAGCCTTTTTTTCCCTTTATTTGCTGTGTAGCCTGTCCCTGTAATTGGGCTCATGTCTGACCTTGGAGTGGTTGGAGCTAGAGCATGAATAGGTATTATTGTATCTTCTTTATAAATATCAACGTGTCACTTAACAATGGAGATAACGTTCAGAAAAATGTGTTGTTAGGTGATTTCATGTTCATGTGAACATCATAGATTGTACTTACACAAACCACTTATGGGACCACTTTTGTATATATGGTCTGCCATTGACCAAAACATTGTGATGTGGCACATAAATATTTAAAAGACATAAAATAAAGCAACAATTTCTAATATAAAATAGGTCCTGTCTTTCTATTTTGATGAACACCTTCATAATATCCTGGAAGCTTATGTTTGAATTTACATTTCTTGGACTCCTCAGAGTTCCATGCCAAATGTAATGTTAAGAGAAGAAAATCCCCCAATTTTTCTGACCCTCTGCCATGGCCGCTTCACTCCTCTCCCTAGGTTCACTCCCTTCCCTCCCTCCCCAAGGCAATAGCTAACTCCTACCTATGCTCAAGTCTGAACGTGTGCAATCCGTTGCTATATTCTGTTTTGTTTTGTTTTTTTTCTTTTTAGCTGGGTCATGTTACCCAGTCTAGAGTACAGAGGCACAATCATAGCTCACCTCAGCCTCAACCTGCTGGGTTCAAGCAATCCTATTGCCTCAGCCTCCTGAGTAGCTGGAACTACAGGTCTACAGGTGTGCAACACCATGCCCAGCTAATTCTTTGCTTATTTTGTAGAGACGAGGTCACACTATATTACCCAGGTTTGGTCTTGAACTCTTTTTTTTTTTTTTTTGAGTTGGACTCTCACTCTGTCGCCCAGGCTGGAGTCCAGTGGCACACTCGTGGCCACTGTAGCCTTGACCTGCTGGGCTCAGATGATCCTTCTGCTTCAGCCTTTCAAGTAGCTGGAACTACAGGCATGCGCCACCAGGCCCAGCTAATTTTTTTGATTTATTGTAGAGAAGAGGTCTCAACAAGTTGTCCAGGCTGGTCTCAACTTGTTGAGACCTCTTGCTCAGGCAATCCTCTCACCTTAACCTCCCAAAGTGCTGGGATTATAGGCGTGTGCCACCGTGCCTGGCCTGGTTGAACTCTTGATCTCCCAATCCTCTCGCCTCGGACTCCCAAAGTGGTGGGATTACAAGTGTGAGCCACCGCACCCAGTCTCTTTGCAGGATTCAGAATGTTCTGGCAGCAGTTCTTTGGGACATTCCAGGTTTCTGGATAGCTATAGAGTGGTTTAAAAAGAAAGCTTGGGACGCAAGTGAGAGCATCCTCTCCTTGACACCCAAGACTCCTTGTGTTGTAGGCAGGGACATGACGAGAGTCATAACCAAAGGTGAGCCAGAGTTGGGCTCTCTAGAAAAATGACCCTAGTCAGTTTACAGTACTTCTGTTCCTTAGGCCTAAGGGAGGCATAGACTATATAATAAAACTGAAAATCTAAAACTAGCAATAGAGTCAGGTCACCCTGAACTGAAATATTATAATTGTTCCACTTCCAAACTATGACAATAGATAGCAGGGAAAAAAATTATTTTTTCACTTTTTATTCAGAATAATTAAAATAATTAGTTAATTACACACACAATATACCTAATTTCATAGCTTTGTCAAATATAATAAGCAAATATCAAAGAAAGAAACAGCAAAATAACATGAGTTATAGTAATTTTTTTTTCCAAGCATGCCGTGATTTGCTGTCAATGAACAATTATAAATTGAAATATACTTTTTGGCAAATCTAAACATGATCCAGAAATTGACAACAAATTTCTAAACAAGCACTGAATGTACCTCTGTCTATTAACTTTGTAATTTTACTTCCTTATGAGAATGAACTTTACTTTTTATAATCCCATTGTATAAATCAACTTTTATTTAATTTTACTTTATTGAAAAATTAACTTATTTTCATATTTTTAGTTTCAAAAGATACTGGAGAAATGTTTTCAGAAATGTACTTTTCTTGTGTACCCTATTTCTTTATTTATATTAGTTTAAGTATTAAGATTTCCTAGTTCACCTACTTGAAAAATGAGGAAAATAACTTTTGTTCACAAGGCATTTTAGAGTAACTGTTTATCCCAGTGAGATATATATATATATATATATATATCATATATATATATCATATCTTATCATATATATATATATGAAATCTATTATCATATGTGAGCATATTAAATTCAATTAGAAAAAAGACAGCACAAAAATGATCCATATGACATTTATAAACCACGATAAGAAGCTAATTAGAAGTAGACTTTGTAACAATTTTCAGATTCACTAGAAAAGTGCATTTGATACATCTAACAGAAGGAATCTTCCTCCAGGTCAGCTCTGTTTTTCAATTTCCCAAACATTGTATAAATTTTACAAAAATCTTTAACTAATATACTTAAATAATATTGGTAGAAGTTTATAGGAAATTCCCAGAGGAATCTGACAATGCATTAATCATCAACTATATCACCTCTTATAAACTAGATCAGAGAATCTCCTGTGCTTAGTGTGCTTTGTGAGTCTCTCTATGTAATGAATGATATCATTTTTATACATAATTACAAAATAGCAAGTATTTTAGGTTACTGTAATTGAAAAAATCATACTGAAGTAGTTGGGAGTACTACGTAATTGGAACTCAAAAAACAAAAAAGAACCAGCTTTGCATTCAAGAATAAATACAAATTAATAAGAGCAAAGTCTTTTCATATAATAGTTTAAATATGTCTGTTGGCTGCCCATATCATCAGAGAAATGCAAATCCAAACCACACTGAGTTACCACCTAACCCCTGTAAGAATGAACATCATTAATAAAATAAATAACAACAGAAGATGGTGAGAATGTGGAGAAAAAGGAACGTTTCTACACTGCTGGTGGGAAAGCAGTACAACCTCTTTGGAAGACAGTGTGGCGATTTCTGAAAGAACTAGAAATTGACCTTCCATATGACCCAGCAATTCCCCTCTTGGGAATATACCTGGAGGAATTCAAATTATTCTACTAAAAAGATACCTGCACAGGTATGCTTGTTGCAGCTCTATTCACAATAGCAAAAACATGGAACCAACAATATTGCCCATAGAAGCTGGACTGGATAAAACAAATGTGGTACATATACACAATGGAATAGTATGCAGCCATAAAGAAGGACGAATATATGGACTTTGCAGCAACTTGGATGGATCTGGAGTCGATCATACTCAGTGATTTATCACAGAAACAAAGAACAGAATTCCATATGTTCTCATTCTTTAAGCTGACCGTGAACAATTATAATGCTATAAGAAAGCAATTGGCAGTAGTGAGAAACTGTCAGGGGAGGGGGTGGGATTGGCAGTTGAGGGAAACTGCTAGGAGAGGGAGGGGCATACCCCATCAACAAGGGTACCTGCATGATCAATGTTTATATACCTAACCCTGAATTGTACTCCACATCTTTATAATAAAAAAAATTTTTTAAAGTTTACATAGCCTTATGCAATGTATAATCCCATTTTATTATTATTCTAATTTCAAAATATACCTTGCCGTGTTAGACAGAATTTTTGAGATTTTGGGGGTAATAAATGACCTTTGAGCTATGTTCAAGAACATGCGTGACCTTGAATAGTCTTCTTACTAAGCAGTACTTCAGCTCTCATCTAGAAATAAAATCACTCTAAAAGGTGCAAAATGTATTTAACATTTGGTGATGCAGATTTTTTTGATTAAGGTGTCATCTCAAATCACTATGAAAATACAAACTATTCAATGAACGATATTTTGGCAATTTATTTACATATATATACAAAATTGTATCTTCATTTCACACTATGAAAACAAATAGATTTAAAGTCAGGACAAACTTAAAAAAGAAGGAAATTTGAAAACTTTTAGTTTATATTATGGTAGAAAATCATTATGCATTTCTGCTAAATATCAATAAAAATGTGCATTAAAAGAAGGATTAAAGACTTCTCTCTTTTCTCCTCTGATTCTGCTTTATCTGTAGCTTCCTTTCTGAAGACCATCTTCCTTTGCTTCTTTTGTGGGAAACATGGGTGCTATAGCTCCCAAGATTTGTCACTTAAAATTCTATCATTCCATTAATTATATTTCAAGTGCAAATGTCCCAGTGAAAGTTTGTGATTAATTTATCTAGAGGTTAGACGTCCCTCAAATACTTTCTATTATTTCTCTCCTTAAAAGGCTCCAATGAATAGACATTGATTTTGGCAGGGATAGTCTATAATAATAACTCTCTGAGATCCAATGTATTAAAAGGAACACATGGGTCCCATATTGCTGTCTTAAAAATTTCTTGTATACATTAGCTCAAATTCTCCTCAGCTGGAAAACAATGACTCATTAAATCTTTCCTCTCTGTGGTGTGAAGCACGATCTGGCAATAGCTCAATGACAAAAATAAAGAAGTATGAGTTGAACTACTTTGGGTTTTTTCCTGATTTTAGCAATTATTTGCTGGTGAACCAGACAAAATTAGTACTTTGTCTCCCACATCTGTAAAATATGTATTCTGAACAAAATACTTATTTCAAGTATTGCTAATGGTATCTTTTCCTTGAACAAATGTTGTTGGGTGCCAGAATGTTCCTGACTCTAATTCCACGCTGTGGAAAAACTTATTGAAATAAGATATCTGTTGAATTCCCACCTTCTTGGAACTTAGCAAAAAGAGGGAGAAGTATGACATAGGGGTAGATAGATAACAGGATAAGAAGCATATCTAGGAGGACCCTGCCTGCCATTGAAAGAGCTTTATTTCTATTCCGAATGCAATGAACACTACTGGAGAGTTTTGAGCAGTGACAAGATCTAATTGAGGTTTAGAAAAAGATGTTTTTAGTTGTGGTTTTGAGAACCAACTATGTATGGAGAGAAGGGAGAAGTAAAGATACCACTCAGGATGCAATTGGGGTACTCCAAGTGAATTGCAGATAAGAATGGTGACAGTGGAGATGGTGTCATCTGATTCTAGCAATAGCACGAAGATCGTTTGTTGAAAGTCTATCATCTATCTGTCTGTCTATCTTCTTATCTAAAAAATTATAGGAGTAAAAGTTGATGGCAAGATACCTGAATTATTGGAAAAATAAAGTTTCCATAAACCAAGATATCAACCACTATGGGAAATGAAATCATTTTGGAAAAAAAAAAACATAATTTCAATTTTGTACATACTAGACTTGAAATGTGTATTAAACTTTTAAAAAGAGTGGCTGAAACAAAAGTTAGACATATGGGTGTTCATTCCAGAGAAAAAGTTGGAGTTGGAGACTGTATCTGAGCAACAGTAAGTGTGTTGTACACTTGGACACACATGCACATACATGATCAACAATCATACATGCTTATTGACGTTTTTCCAGTAAGTATTTATTTATGTTTACTTACATATTTGTCATTACCTATGGTCTTTATTCCTTCTTTCTTCGTTCCTTTGTATCCTTCTGGAACATCTTCTTCCTGCCTGCAGAATTCATTTTAGTGTGGTATTTTTGTTTGTTTGTTTTTAAGGGCAAGATTTCTCACATACACACACAAAAAAACCTCAAAAAACAAACAGACAAAACAAACAAACAAAAAAATTCACCTTTTCTTTTTCTGAAAATGTATTTTTTTGACAAATAGTTTTGAAGATTTGTATTAATTATGGATTTTATTTTATTTTCGTTGTCTGGTACATGTGAAGGTTTACTACATAAGGAAATTGAATGCAGGTGAAGTTTTAACTTCTAGCGGGCCCTGTCATCCCCGATAGTGGACCTGGTACCCGTGTGTTGTTGTGTGCTCCTTAACCCTCCTTCCTCACTCCCTTCTTTAGCGGTGTCCGGGGTTGATCATGAATTTTTAGAATGGCAATTATTTTTTTCTGCTTTAAAAAATGCCATTTCATTATCTTTGAGCCACTATTTCTGTTGAGTATTTTCTGTTTTATTGTTGCTTCTTTAGGATAATCTACGTATTTTTCTCTCTGGTTTGACATTTCACTTTTGCCTCTGGTTTTTAGTAGTTTCTCTGATGCATCTTACGGTGGTTTTCTTTGCATCTATCCTTGGGACATTCAGTTTCTTGAATCTGTGGAATGATGTCATTCATGACACTTCGAACATTTTCAGATCTTTTCCCCTTCTTATAGTACTTCTGATTCAGTCTTATTTTATTTTTTACATCTTACTGGAGGTTGAGTCTCCCTTTGTCATCCAGGCTGGAGTGCAATGGTGCAGTCATGGCTCACTGTAACCTTGAATTCCTGAGCTCAGGTGATCCTCCTGCCTCAGCCTCTTAAGTAGCTAGGACTACAGGCGTGGGCCAACATAGTTTGCTAATTTAATTTTTTTTTAAGAGTAAGGCCTCGCTAGGTTGCCCAGGCTGGTCTCAAACTCCTAACTAGCCTCAAGTGATCCTCCGGTCTTGGCCTTTTAAAGCTCTGAGGACATAGACATGAACCACTGTGTCTGGCCTGATCCAGTGTCTTTACCTCTCTTTCTATGTGGGAATATGGTGTGTGTTTGTGTGTGTGTGCGTGCATGTGTGTGTGTGTGTGCATGTGTGTGTGTGTAAATTTTACTATACCCTATAAATCTTTTAGGACTTTTAATATATATATATTTTTCCCTCTTTACTGCTACTTGAATACTTTCTATTGACCCGATTTTTAGCTTAAAGATGCCCTCCTTTTCATTTCTAATTTGCTGTTAATCCTATTTGCTGACCTCCTAATTCCAAATACATTATTATTATTATTTATTTGCATTTTATTTTAAAGATGTGGGGTACAATTCAGGATTCAGTATACAAGTAGACATCGTGCATATATTATTTCTATTCTAATATATCCACTTGACTTTTTAAAAAATAAATTGAAATTATTTGATAATCGGAATGACTAATGGCATTAGTTTCTAAATTACAAGACAGAATTTTGGTGCTAAGAACGAGAGATAAAGCAAGCGTGAAGTTTTTGCCAGGTCACTGGAGTACCTGGAAGAGTTCTCAAAACACTTCTCAGAGAGAGTTGACCTTATTCTAGGAGGAGTTTTGGATTTTTCTACAGAATCCTGAAAAGAAACAAGTAATGTAATGAATGTGAAACACTTAGCACATGATACATGCGTAGCTAATACATGACTAAGTACTTGACAAATGTTACTAGAATTAATATTACTGGGTCTTGCTGATATTAGTTCCATGCTTTCACTTTCATGTTCTCTGTATTTGTAAAGCCACTGAATGTTGTACCTTAGTTGCATGATTCAAATGACTCAAATGTGGTTTCTTCTTTTAACCTATTTGGAGTAATGGACAGCATTTTACCTACCTTCTCTCTATTAGTTGACTTGTGCTGCTATAATGAAATATCACAGGCAGGTAGCTTAAACAACAGATGTTTGTTTTTCCACAGTTCTGGAAGCTAGAAGTCTAAGATCAAGGTGCCAGAAGATTCAATTTCTGGCGAGACCATCTTTATAGTTGCAGATGGCTGCCTTCTCACTGTGTTCTCAAGCAGTCTTTTCACTGTGTACAGGTAGGAAGAGAAAGAGAGAGAAGGTTAGAAAGAAAGAGATAGAGAGCATATTCACTCTGGTGTTTCATCTTATAAGGACACCATTTTTTTCCAGATCAGAATCCTATGTTTACGCTTTCATTTTACCTTAATTACCTCCTTACAGAGTTGCAGGGCATAGATGGTGGCACATGCCTGTGGCCATAACCACTCAGGTGGCCGAGGCGAGAGAATCATTTGAGCCCAGAAGTTTGAGTTTGAAGCTGCAGTGAGCCACGGTCACGCCACTGCACTCCAGCCTGGGTGACAGAGACCCTGTCTCTTAAAAAACAAACAAACAAACAAACAGGAAGAAAGCATCAGAGCATCAGTGAACTGAAAACAATATTTCAAGAAAGGAAGCTGATGTGAGATCTATTAAGTAAAAAAAAAAAATTCATAAATGGTCCATAACCTACACTAAACATAGCACATTTGCTGACGGTTCAGCTGAGGTGGGCGACAATCACAAGGTCACCCTCATGCTGCTTTTCTGTTGGTCTCTGTCATTACTCTATTTGTGTGGATTTGATTCTGGTGTGATAACAGCTTCCATTTCTCATGTCATATATTCATTTCCATTATGCTCAGAATTTCTCTTAACATTGTGAAGCTGTTAGAGTAGTGTTTGACATATACTTAAATATTTGATTATGATTATAATTTTTTTTATTTTTTAGTTGGAGTCTCACTCTGTTGCTCAAGCTGGAGTGCTGTAGCACACTAAAGGCCACTGCAGCCTCCACCAGCTGGGCCCAAGCAATCCTTCCACCTCATTCTTCCAGGCGTGTGCTACTATGCCTGGCTTGTTTTCTGATTTAATATGGAGATAAGATCTCATTAAGTTGCCTGGGTTGGTCTTGAACCCCTGAACTCAGGCAATCCTCTCTCTTCTGCCTTCCAAAGTACTGGGATTACAGGCTTGAATCACCATGCCTGGCAAATATTTGATTATTATCGTATTATTTATGTAATGCATTTGTCCTGGAAATAATCAAGTTGTTAGGCATATTGTATTCTAACACAGTGATTTACAACACATGACTTGAACTGGTATTCTCTTATATCTGCTTCAAGGGTAAATATGTGTCTGGTAGGTTTCTTCCTAAGCTAAACCAGGTATAGTCATAACTAGGTTTCTTCCTAAGCTAAACCAGGTATAGTCATAACTAATTTTGGGCAGGGTGCTTCTTTATTTTAGGCAAATCATCTTAGAGGGCTTGGGATTTAGTCAGTTATTGAGGAAAAAGTTAACCAGAACTAGTACAACCACTTTGGAAGACATTGTGGCGATTCTGAAAGAATTAGAAATTGACCTTTCCATATGACCTTGCAATTCCCCTATTGGGAATATACCCAGAGGAACTGAAGTCATTCTACTGAAAAGATACCTGCACACGCATGTTTGTTGCAGCTTTCTTCACAATAGCAAAAACATGGAACCAATCATTCTGCCCATCAAAGTTGAATTGGATTAAAAAAATGTGGCACATATACACAATGGAATATTATGCAGCCATAAAGGACAAACATATGGATTTTGCAGCAACTTGGATTTAGAGTCCACTATAATCAGTGATCTATCACAGAAAAAAAGAACAAAGTACCATATGTTCTCACTCATAAGTGGACCTGGACAATTATCGTAATACTATAAGAAAGGGATTGGCGCTGGGCTCCGTGGCTCAGCCTGTAATCGCGCGCTTTGGGGGGCTGAGGTGAGTGGATTGCCTGAGCCTGCGGGTTCGAGACCCGCCTGGGCAAGCGAGACCTCATCTCTACAATAAATCAAAAAAAAAAAAAAAAAATAGCCGGGCGTGGTAGCGTGTGCCTGTAATTCCAGCTATTTGGAAGGCTGAGGCAGAAGGATTGCCGGAGCCGGCAGGTCGAAGCTGTGGTGGCCAGGAGCGGCCACTGCACTCCAGTCTGGGCGACAGAGTGAGA
>CAUYQG010091706.1:0-23147 GCA_963574415.1 Tarsius wallacei
AGTCTTTCTTTCTTTTTTTTTTTTTGAGTTGGAGTCCAACTCTGTCGCCCAGACTGGAGTGCAGTGGCCGCTCCCGGCCACCGCAGCCTGGACCTGCTGGGCTCCGGCGATCCTTCCGCCTCAGCCTTCCGAGTAGCTGGAACTACAGGCGCGCGCTACCACGTCCGGCTAACTTTTGATTGATTGTAGAGATGAGGTCTTGCTTGCCCAGGCGGGTCTCAAACCCGCGGGCTCAGGCAATCCACTCACCTCGGCCTCCCAAAGCGCGGGATTACAGGGTGAGCCACCGAGCCCGGCCATGACTAGTCTATTTTGGAAAACAGAATAGGCGGCAGAAAGCCGTGCGCGGCCTCGCGTCTCCCCGGATGCGGGGTCAGGGGCGGCGCAGCCCACCGACCTTTCCCCCTTGCGCTCAGGGCGACGGCGCTGGACCGCTACAGGCTGCAAAAGGCGGGCTTCACGCACGTGCTGAACGCGGCGCACGGCCGCTGGAACGTGGACACCGGACCCGACTACTACCGCGACATGGACATCGAGTACCACGGCGTCGAGGCCGACGACCTACCCACCTTCGACCTCAGCGTCTTCTTCCACTCGGCGGCCGCCTTCATCCACACCGCGCTGCGCGACGACCACAGTAAGAGGCCTGCAGCCCGCCCGTGGCCACGCCCCCACACTGCCACGGTTCCGCCCCCAGACCGGAGCCGGGCCCCACCCACGGCCCCGCCCACCGTAGGCTCCTCCCCCAAGCCAGGGCCCCGCCCCCAGTTCACGGCCGCCCCTCCCGAGGCCCAGGCCGGAAGCGGGATCCGCGCGTGAGAAATCTACGTTGGTCTGAAAGGTGGGGTTGCTTGTGGTTGAGGGAAGAAGGTCTGAGGCCCTGGAGGTGGTGGAGACTTGAGGACCTGTCCCACCGAGTGTGTCACTGACGGGGTCCTGGCTTTGACGGCCGCTCTGCGAAATTGGAATCGGGAGAATGTAGAGGAAAGGCCTTTTGGTCTGAGTCTTCGCTGAAGAACATCAGCCATCCCTCGAAAAGGCGGGGGCAGTCTGGGCGCTTCACATCTGGAACTGCGGCTGAGACACTAACTGTGCCTGGGCCTAAGCTCAACTAATAGCCAAGGGCCTTGGTGTCAGGATATCCTCAGGGAGCCGATTTGAGTAGGAAACCATGGAGAGACTTTAAATTCTCCTGCCAACCAATCAAGTTCACCCCATGCCTCCAGTTAGCCTAGTGAGGCCTCCCATAGAAGCTGACAACCTGGGCTTTACGATGGCAAGCTGCATTTGAGAATCTGGGTTTTGCATCTGCAATGTCCAAGTTTCCCAGTGTTAATTATCCATCTTTAAAATCACAGTACTAGTCCTTGTGCTCAAAATGCACTTTTAGCTGCCCTAATTCAGCAAAAGCTACAAGGCTATTTTGGAGAGAAGAGCATAACTTAGGTATGCATCCTGTAAGACAATATGCAGTTGTTGCTGCAGGGTGTACTTTGGTGGCATTCCACAGAGGCCAGAGGGACTTTAGTTCCCAAATCTGTGCTCTGACTTCAGCCCAATGTGTCACACACCCCTTGGTGGGGCCAGCACATAACTCAGGGTATCCAGTTACTGAAAACTTTCTTGCCACAAGAGGTTGTGATTACAAGGCTCAGTGACTAGCCAAATGGCCTACTTCAGGAACTTGCAACCTGAGACTGGACCTAGGCCAGTTCTACTGGACAGTCATCCCAAGGTGGCCACCTCAGTGGCCATCCCTAGGTGGCTCTGATCCCACAGTCAGCCATAGCCACCAACGATTTGTCATTATTCTAGTTCAGAAAGCAATGTCACAATGAAAAAAACAAACCCCATAGAGCTAACAAGCTCATATTAGAAGACGCCTCATTTCTAAGCTGTTCTTTTATGAGTCTATTTATGAACCATACTTTATGCTCTGTACATTCTTGATTTCCAAGCAAAATCAAAAAAGGAACTGAACTGAGTCATCACCATGAGGTGCAATTCACCTCATAGTATTTGAAGTTAACCAAAAACATATTTGACATGAAAAAAACAAAAGACTACAACAACCCAATCCTTCAGTTTCTGTTCAGTGCACTCACTTGCCATTGCTATATCTCAGACCTTACCCTTAACGAAAGGGGCCTGGCAGGCTTTGGAGGACACAGGGCTGGGTTCAGATTCCTATCGCACAACTTACTAACAATGTGATTTCTCTGAGCCTTGGTTTCTCCATCTGGTGATGAAAATATTTACCTTGAAAGGTTATAATGAGGATCAGCAGTAACGCACTTCAAGCACTTAGCACAGAACCCGGTGCACAGCAGGCTTTCGGATGTATTTGATAAAGAGGGCTCATGTACTGTGAAGCATATGACCACACAGCACATGCACATCATCATCATAAAGTTTCCAATCCCCCCCCCCCAGAAAGACATTCCAACTTTGAACTAGTAAGATATACTCACATGAAAGCCTGTTTTAGGTTCCTGGCACGCCATTTTAGAGTCTGCCTTCACTGCCAAGTCAGGAAAGAATCAGTCTCTCAAGTCAGATGCTTAGACCCAGGCAGATCACAGAGCATCTTGAGGAGGCGTCAGGCTGGTGAGGATCATGCCAGTTAGACTAGGTGGTCAAAAGCACCCAGCAAAGAAAGGGTCAAGAGAGAAGAGCATATACACTGGGTCAGAGAAAGTGCTGGGGATAGAATGAATGGGTGGGGGTGCAGGGACAGGGAGCAGGATGTGACCCCATTGCCAGGTGGGAGACCAGGCCCCTTCTCGGTGCCCTCTACACTTGTATATCTAAAGATTTCCTCAAGTCAGCGGCCAACTCTTTGGAACCTGGTAGAGTGGAAACGAATGAAGCTGGCTGCATGGAAGGCAGGAGGGCGTGGGTAGGGGGTGCTTGTGGCTGAGTAGGGGACCCTGTGCCCCATTCAAAGAGGCAGCTGCCACTCAGTCTCAACCAGCATTTGTCTTGTGAGAATCAGTGCAAATATACTAGATCTTCCGACTTTTCAGGAAAATAGCTCCAATCTAGATTTTACTATAAAATTGCTCACTTTTTAAGTGTTGATAACAAATTGAAATTTCTTACAATGTTGTAAAACTAAAGCAATCTGATGGCCGTCAGTTTGCAACCTGTGCCTTGAGTGGTCAGAATAACAAATCAAAAGCACTGCCATAGACTATAGCAGGCGGCAGGTGCCCAGCCTGCCTGCCACATGCAGTGGGTGGCCTGGTTATGTCTCATCACGCACTGGAAAACCAAGGGACACTGTTGCGGCATTTTAGTGCCAGACCCACTCGCACGTCTCTTGATGTAGAGGTGTTGATGGACAGTCCAGCCAAAGACCAAGGCATCTCTCTCTGCTTCCTCCTGTCTTTCATGTTCTTCGTTGACTGATTTCAGTCACGTGTACACTGTTTTCCTACCCTCTGCCCCTCACAATCAGTCTTCCACTCTTTTTGAAAAGCTTTCCCTGTAGCGCTGTGGAGCTGTCCTCATGGCCTGTAATCAGCCCCTGGGGCCCGCCTCTCCCATCCCTTTCCCTGGTCTGGCCCTTCTGAGAGAACTCCCCAGGCAACCTCAATCACTCTTGAAAAATCTCAGAGGGAATCTAGTCCACTGTCCTGCTCTGACAGCTGGGAAAACAGAGGCCCAGAGAAGCCAAGTGACGTGCCCAGGGTACAGAGCTAATCAGAGGAAGCACCATCAGGACACCTGCTTGCCAGCAGGGATTCCTTCTGTCACGGAGGCCTCACAGAAGAGTCCTTTGCCCTTATTTTGAGCACCTGGTGACTTTGCTATGTAAGAGGTCACTAAATATCATGGATGGTGAGGCATGCCAGCTGGTTATAGATTCTGAAACAACTGAACTTGTCGTTCTTCATCAGAAAAAGAAGTACTGACAGAATATTGCCACAGGAGCCCCAGTTGGGCTGCCTCAGCGACTCTCGACTCAGCACCCTCAGAGATGAATTAGTGTGGCTTGAATTTAATGAAATCTTCTAAGAAACTCCAGGGCAGATGTCATGAGGCTCTAACGACCACTCTCCTTTAGTGTGTCCTTTTTCTTAAACACTCCAGAGCTTGCTTTTGAAGCCATCTTAAAATCTATTATGGATAAGGTAGGTATGAATAAATAAATGAAGTCTGCTTTTGTGCAGGAGGTTGGTTCTATGGTGCTTCTAATAAGTTTTAACCAGGCTAGATTTTCACCAAGTGTTTAAAGGGTCTCCTGCCCTGTCTCCCCCCAGCGCTGGCAGCTCATAACACACCTTACACTCTTTTTCTCAGGACTTCCACACACCTAGAACTGTTTGGGAAGAAGAAGGAACTCTAGCAGAATGTTGTTGCACGTTACTGAAAAAGGCAGGTTCCCAGATAGTGAGTGGGAGACAGGCGCAGGGCATCCCCTAAAACTGAGAAAGGAGGCTTCTTACGAGAGTGCACACCTGGCTGGGGTGACAGTAGAGCTTGTGGGTATGTCTGATTTGAGTGACAGAGACCTACCTTCCAACCACCCCTGAAAACATGCATTTGAGGAGCGGTAGAGATTCTGGGTTTGGTTTTCTTTATAAGAGTGTGGGAATTCACCTTTTGGTCAAGGCCAAAGGGGAACAATTTAATAGAAACCAGCATTTTCCAAACACAGACTGTGACCTATTAGTGGATCATAAAATCAATTTGGTGGGTGTGACCAGCATTTCTTTTTTTATAAAAATGGAATAGATTAGAAAAGAGTAGAAAACATCAGCAGCATGCACCTCATGTTGTAAAGGTGTATATTATTTTGTGAAACTTTTGTCTGGTAGTCACACACTTGGTATACCAAATAGCATTTAAGAGCACACAGCCTGGTGTCAGGCTGCCTGGGTTCAAATCAGTCATGGGTCTTCTACTTCCTAGCTACCTACTCACTTCTCTGCACTTCAGCTACCTCGTCTGTAAAATGGAGATAATAATTTTATCTATGTCATCAGGTTGTTGCGAGAATTGACCATGACAAAATACAGAAAGTGCTTGGAAGAATACGGAGGCAGAGGGAGGCCATGTACACATCAAGTGTGGCTTTTATCCTGCTGTGTTTACTGGGGGTCACACAGAAACATTTGAAAGCCATTGATCTAGAAAATGGCAGCTCTGACAGTGCTACCTTTGCTCAGGGCCCTAGTCCCAGCTGGGTCTAACTCACAGCCTCCTGCTTTCTCTGGTGAGGTCTGTGATGAGTAGCCTAAATGCAGCCTGCCTGGCCCGTCTCTCCTGAACTCTCCTGAGAGCAGTTTCCCACCACGCGATGCTGAACCCTAAAAAGTGGTGCTTGGCAGAGCTACTGGGTAAAGAGGGAGCAGTGCCCTGAGAGCCTGAGGACAAGCCTCGGAAGGAAAGTGGTTGGGCTCAGTCAGGATCTCAGGCCTCTAGGGAAGAGCAGGCCCTTTACCCCAGGGAGACCTACCAAGCTCACGTGTCGACAACACTCACTCTCAGTCTTGAAAACAAAATCCAGCTCTAGGAGCTCCTTTCAGAGCTGAATGTCTTCTCTCCCTCCTTTCGGCTTCCTCTCCCGCCCCCTTCTCCATCTCCCGCTCCTTCTCCCACCCCCTCCACCGCCCTTCCTCCTCTTTCTCCTCGTAACAGACTTCAGGCTCCCAAAAGGCTTAATGAACTACAGCTTTCGTCTGTTTCAAGTATTTAGTCACGACAGAAAGAATTACCTTTTTTTAGCTGGAGAGGAAGAAACGCTTTAGTTATCAGCAGAGCTGGCCAGGGGCCAGGCAGCCTCTGGAACGGTCTGTGGGGATTAGAATGCCAGAGGTAGCCGTTCATCTGGCTGGACACGTCCACGCCTCGGGAGCACAGTCATGCCAGCTGAGACCTTGGGGCCAGCCTCCCCCAGACCCGACACAGCAATCAAGAATCGGAACCCTTCCTCTTGCTCTCCCTTCTGGCCGGGGTGGACAAGGAAAAGGTGACCCAGCTGCACTTGGGACCTTGGGACCTCGGCAGCATGGAGGGGTGGGACTAGAGGGCCGCCTGATTGGCTTGTAGAGATTAGCAAACACAGATGGTGATAAAATAGTTCTTTGCCCAGTTCTCTACCCTCACAATAACCCTATGAAGAAGACACTGATAGTATCCCCGTTTTACAGATGGTGAAACTTGCATAGCCGCTGAGTAACTTGCCCAGGTCAAGGGCAGGAGAGTGGGAGTCAGGATGTGAGTGGGCCCTTCTTGGGCCCCACACGCACGCCCTCACCCACCGCGTTACCCGTCCCTTCAGTGTGGGTTTTCTTCTCCCCACTCCATCTGCAGACAAGATCCTGGTTCACTGTGTCATGGGCCGCAGCAGGTCGGCGACGCTGGTCCTGGCCTACCTGATGATCCACAGAAACATGACCCTGGTGGACGCCATCCAACAAGTGGCCAAGAACCGCTGTGTCCTACCCAACCGGGGCTTTCTGAAGCAGCTCCGAGAGCTGGACAAGCAGCTGGTGCAGCAGAGGCGACAGGCCCAGCGCCAGGATGGTGAGGAGGACGCTGAGAAGGCGCAGTAGGGTCCTCCTCTCGGGTGAGCAGAGACACTTGGGAATGGTTGAAAATAGCTCTGGCCTTTGACTTCGTTGGTCACAGAGAAGGGACAGTGAAACCAAAACTTGACTTCTTCCAACAATCTTGTCACACTTCCCGGTGTGTGCTGGGAACAGGGAGGATCAGAGCCTCCTCCTGGCAGAGTCTACCTCTCAACTTCCCAGCAAAATGGGAGAAGGGGGCTCCCAGCAGAAACAGTTACAGACGAGCACACAGTAAGATGGAAGAGAAAAAGGATTTTTTAATTATGGGCATTGGGCTATGATTAAACGTTTGTCTGAAAGGAAAGTCACGTTCTTATACAAATAATTTATAAATATAAATTGATTTTCTAACTGCAGAAAAGTACTGAGTGAACTGTGTCACACAAGCGTTTTTGCACAGCTTAGTTGAGTCTTCCCCCTGGACATCCTGCACTTCTGTACCCTCGCATGTCCTGTTTGTCTTTTCTGTGGAATCCCCAGGCTCATGTCACCATCTACGGATGCTCGTGTCATCTGGTAGGGGTGGGAAGGGGGGTCCTGAGCTCCTGTACAGAGGCCCCTGCTTTGGACTTCTTTACCTTCCTGAGGCAGCCAGGTCTCCTTAGAATCTTAGCCACAGCTGCCATGACCCAGGAAAACTCAGTGAATTGTGGTAAACTTGAACAAGTAGTTTGACTTTCTAATTTTGAAAGAAAGAGAGAGGAGATACTCTTTAGGGGAGAACTGGGGGAGGCTCTTTCCTTTTGGTTCTAGTCAGGGCAACAAGGGTGGTTTTAGTCCCAGCAGAAGGTATTTGCAGATGTGCTGCTTGCTGTGGGATGGGAGGACAGGGCAGCCAGTGAGCTTGGGTGTGGAGCTCGCCTCCCTTAGAGCTAAGCCAGTTGCCATGACTGCGTGATTTTCATTGTCAAGGAAAAACAAGAGCAGGTTCGAAGTGGGTAGTGACAGCTTCTGGAACCAGGAACGAACCCTAAGCCAGACAGAACTCAAAAGAGGTGCTGCTGATGGAGATGCCAGCAGTCAAGGACCAGAATCGGAAACTGCTAGCAGAAAGCAGGTGATAGAGGCCTACTGGGAGGATACGAAAAGGAGCCCTGCTCTGCAGTCTGGCTGTGGTTTTCAGCAGAATGAAAGAGGAAATTCTTGAGGAAGGGAGGAGACAGTCCGGGGCTCAGCAGATGGGTAAAGTCACCCAAGAGTCACCCTGTGACCTTTGGGGAGCTGTCCTGCGTTTGTGCCAGAGCGGACTTAAAGCCTGGGCCCCCGGGGCTGGGCCTGGCTTCCCAGAACTGCCCAGAGCCTGCTGTGGGAGTCGCCCTGGCCCAGAAGGCATCTGGGCCTTCTCATTAACATGCACACGGAGGGGATTCCTCTGAAACCCCCTCGTGGTAACAACATGGGTTTTCCAATACATTTTGAAACCTGAGGCACTACAAAGCAAAAAAGGCAAGGATGAAATGAAAATATACACGTGAAGTGAAGTGGCATGTTTTGGTGCTGAGACTGAAAAGGGGGACATGAAAATGCAACAGTTGCTGAACGACGAAGGTTAATGGAATTGCTTCGTGGCTCAGATTTGGGTGTAAGGGGAACCACACACAGGCTCTTGGGAAACAGATGCAGACCAGAAGGGGCCTGGAGTCTAGCAGTCCCAACCTACTTCAGTTATCTTGTAGGCCTGATCTAGTCTGTGGCCAGAGAAATGCCAATATTTCTATTTTAGTGAATATTTACATGTAGATGAATTCACACGTGGAAGGCCGTGTCAAGGTCATTGCTGGTGTTTCTCCAGCATCCCTACACCTTCTTCCTCCATGCTCCCTTCTCTTGGTGGGACTGAGGGTCCTGCCAAGGGCAGCGGAAGCTGAGAACTTCAAAGTTGGGGATCTGGTCTCTTCAAAATGAGTCCTGGGAGCCAGGGGTAGGAGAAAGGAGGAAGAGACGTTTTTGGAAAAGTGTTTCAAGTCTTCACAAGCAACATATTCATTCGGTCAGAAAGTATTTATTGGGCATCTACCACATGCCACCAACTGGGTTAGGAGGCCAAAAGTCAAAAGAAAACTGTAGGTTGTGATGAAGTGTGATGAGGGAGATAGGTATGGAGGTGGAGAAAAATGGGGAAAGGGAGAAATCCCCTTTAGACGGGGTGGTGGAGGAAGGCCTGTCTGAGGAACAGGGTAAGCGTAGGCTGGAAGGAACACTTCCAAATGGGGAGGCACATTCCAGGCTGAGGAACTGCCACCATGAGCCCGGAGCTCATGGGTGACAGCAGGAGGGAAAGAGAGGTGCAGAGAGACTCCACGTTACTTCAAGTGCAGAGAAAAACCACTGGACAGTTTTAGGCAGAGGAAATGGTATGATCTGTTTTGAGATCACTCTGGAAAGAAGAAATCATTTTGGCTGACGTGCGGAGCAGTTGTCGGGAATGACGAAGAGAGGCGAGACAACCAGTCAGGAAGCTGCTGGCAGAAAAGGGGGAGGTGGCCAGGTAGCACCAGAGGGTTCGTATTCAAGATTATTTTGGAATTACCTGGAAAACGGACAGGACCTGCCGAGAGGGGAGGGAGAAATGAAGGATAACTGTTGTGATTTCTTGGTGGTGCCTTCATACCGACTTGGGGTTGACCAGGGCAGCCACAGGAGAGGGGCTGGAAATCACCAGTTCAGGTGTGCCATGTCTGTAAGACGTGCAAAAGGTGTCCTGGTCATTTGACCTGGAATCTAGAGCTCAGAGGAATGCTCATGACTGGAGATAGAATTCTGGGTGTCACCTGTAAAGAGGTGGAATTTGCAGTCACCATCCTAGATGAAATAATGGATCTTAATGTTGCAGAAAATCAGTACTTAGAGCTAGGCCTGGGTAGAGGAGGAAGATCCAGGAAGAGACTAGAAAAGGTGGAAGGGCTTTTAGAGCCTGGGCACAAAGAAATGGAAGGCATTGCTTCCTAAGGTACCAGTACTCACCCTGCGAGGCTCTGGCTGACTGCAGACCAAGGCTTGCTCGCAACAACAAAGGAACCTATATTTATATAGCACTTAACAGTTTTTACAGCATCGTTTATTCATTAGCTAAACCTTTAAATCAGTGAGGTGACAAGGTAGGGCTTTTTTACAGAGTACAGTGCTCAAGGAAAAAGAGCTGGGATTCAGAGACCTGGGTTTGTTTCAATTTACAAATCTTAGCTGGGTGAGTTTGGGTAATTAAGCTACCTTTGAGCCTCAATCTCCTGATCCGTAAATTGGAAACAACTGTCCCATTTCCCACACAGGGTGGGTGTGTGGATCACATGCCAGGACAGTTTGTGAAAGCTCTTTGTGACAAGACTGTGAGTCATTATTTCTAAACTAGAACGTTGGCAAGGAAGATTGATATGCCTTCACATCTGGGCAGGAATCACTTGAGCTATTAGAAAGTGAGGCTGGCCGGACGCGGTGGCTCAATCCTGTAATCCCAGCAGCACTTTGGGAGGCTGAGGTAAGTGGACTGCCTGAGCCCACGGTTCAAGAACAGCCTGGGCAACTTGGCAAGACCTCATCTCTACAATAAAAAAAAAAAATCACAAAATCAGCTGGGTGTGGTAGCATGCGCCTGTAGTGGAAGGATCGCCGGAGCCCAGCAGGTTGACGCTGGAGTGGCCATGAGCATGCCACTGCACTCCAGCCTGGGCAATGGAGTAAGACTCCAACTCAAAAAGAAAGTGAGGTTGGCAATGGACAACCACCTATTAAGACTCTTAAAAGGTGAGAAGAACACATTGATGATTTTAAAAGATGTGGCCTGTTAAATGAATCCCAACCCAATGTTGACTATATTTCAGTTCTGATGGATCCAAGTTCCTGTTTCCCAGAATCCTTGGCAATGCATTCAAGTCTAAACTGATTACTCTAGGGAGAGTGGGTGAGGAGAGGACAGGGTGCTTGGAGGCCATCACAGAACAGCAGTTCCCTCCTGTGCTATGCTTTTCTGTTCCCTCAAGAAATGTTAGGACTTGGGGCCAGCCGAGGGGCTCCCACACCATTAGGGAGCAGGCACAACACAGAATGTCCCTGGCACTCTTCTTAGATCCTGGCCTAGCAGGTTTGGAACAATGACTGGGACTGGTCCACAAGCTCCCTAGAGGACTGTGAGGCAGGCAGGGTGTGAGGCCAGGGTGTGACTAGCAGGCCATTGCCAAGGGAAACACAGAGGGGAATCTCAGCCCCCAAAGAATCTTAACACAAGAGGAGAGCCTAAAGATGTGAGTTTCAAGGTGAGGCCTGTGGGAGGCTCAGTGTAGCTTCCTATTCAGTTTTCAGGCTCCCCAACCCACCTCCAGGCCCGGCAGCCTCCTGCCCGATGCGCGGCTCCCTGGGCTGCCTGCTCCATGGCCATTCCTGAGCTGATGCGGCGCTGGGTTCATGCGGGCAGTCCACCAGCACTCCCCACACTCAGGATGGAGAGGTCTCCTTTCCTACTGGCGCAGCACCTCACCGGTCCTCTTCTCCCTATGTGCCAACGGCCCTTGCGTAAGTGTCTTCTTGGAAACCCTCTCTCAGCTACCACAGTTATGACCCCACTGACTTTGCAGTTGCAGAAGGAAGGGACTGAAAGATAAAACCTTGATACTAAACCCAATGTATTTTGTAACAGTGAAAGAAAATGAAGGGGGACAGCACGAGGCAGAACCCCGTCGGGATGGGCCTTTTATTCTGGTGTGTGTGCACTATCCTGCCTTTTCAGCTGGGAGTCCACTTTAAGGTTCATGTCTATAATGTGTCCAACACCTAATTATTTTGTGTTGAAACAACAGTGGAAAAGCAACCTTTTTCCCCCCAAGGGGTATAAAAGCAGTGACGTCCTTAACAAGAGACTGGAGAACACCCATGCTTAGACACTTGGAGAGAGCTCTGTGGTCAGTTCCACACAGGTGCCAAGTCAAGCATCCATCCTAGGCTTCTTGCCTGAATAACCTAGTTTCAACGAGCAGACAGAAAAGAACTTCCTCTGAATGCCACAAAATAATGTTTTTGAATATTCACTTTTGGGGGGGGTCTAAACTTTAAAGAAAACATACAGTCAGTCATTCACAACAGAGCAAAACTTTCACACCTTGTTTTAAGAAAACAATTTTTCAAGCATACAATTCCCAACTGGGTGTTTTTCTTGAATTAATCTTTATAAAAATGAAGTTTGCTACATGGTACTAGGCTCCGAGGGTGTTCGTACAGACTTCACAAATGAGGCAACTGGGTATTTGTGCGGGATCTCTTTGCAAATGAAGATCAAAGTCAAAAAGAAAAAAACAATTTCACTTTATTTTGAAAGACAACGATTGGCATACAGAAGGTATGCACTAGCATAAAATAAACTTTCATGAAAAGCATTAAAATCCATTATAAATTAATTTATTAAATAGGTATTTGGTATATGTGATGGTTTTATTAGATATTACTCTTATTTATTGCCAACCCCTCCCCAAAGTCAAAACAAATCAGAAAATCTCATAACTCCAATTTACACTAAATAATTTATTTTCCCAAAATGTGTATGTGTTCTGAGATGGGACACATGATACAGTTCAATTGGTCATTCTCTATCAATCATAATATGACAGGACACAAGAGGCTAAAAATGGCTCATCATAATTTATTTTATGTTAAAATGTACAGCTTTTTTTTTGTTGGTTTTTTGTTTGTTTTTTTTGAAGTGACTGACTAAAAAGAACAGATAAATACAAGAGTGTCGCTGGCTCCTATTTTATACAAGGATTACGCCTCTCCTGCTTGGCCCTTACTGTCACCCTGTACAGGTACAAAGGCTACAAAAAAGGAAGCAATATAAACAGACACAAATAACTTTTTTGCTTTTTTACATGCGGTTTGTAAGCTTAGGTTGAGCTATTCACAAGCTACTTTTCTATTTTTCCTTAAAAAATAACTCCAATATTTTATAAAGATAGAAAAATCTACAGATGGAATGAAAATGTAAAGTTAGAGGCATTTCCATAAAATAGCAACTTTACACCAAATTCACTATTTTTTTTTAAATCCTGCCAAGTATTTGGACATATATGAAATGTTTCAAAACCTGACAGATAAACACTGAGATATGCTTCATTCAATAAACAGAAGTCTGCATTTATAAAACAGAAAGCTGCCTTTTTTCCCCAAAGAAATCTGTCACCAAAATGGAAAAGGGTCTCAACTTTACACCAAACATTTAGCAATAAAACCCTTTTGACTAACCAAATGGGAATAGCTTTTATAGCTCTTTACAGTTTTATAATTAACAAAAATATAGTTTTTTTTTAAAACCCTCAAATTAGGGCACCCTAATCAAGGCAAAAAACTTAAGAAATGGCTTACTGTTAGCACAACACTTGTACAGTACTACAAAATGCACTGTCACTAACAAAGACATTAGCGGCATGCTGAAGTGTCACCTTAAACAAAATATACAATAACTGAAATGCTAAAGGCATTTACATGGAGTGGACAGGGAAGGAAAAAAAAGCTCTAGGTTCAATATTGAAACAGATAATTTGGGGGGGCTTGATATCCACATTGTTTAATGGAAGCAGGCACAACAAGTGGCTGCCTCCACACTGTAGTCCAAAGAGAGGCCTTCCTTTGCAGAGAATTGTATATAAAAGTAACAGAAACAAAGGTACCAAAAAAGAAAAAGGAAAAAAAGAAAAACAACTTGTATAAGGCTTTCTGCTGCATACAGCTTTTTTTTTTTTTAAATAAATGGTGCCAACAAATGTTTTTGCATTCACACCAATTGCTGGTTTTGAAATCGTACTCTTCAAAGGTATTTGTGCAGATCAATCCTAGAGTGACGCCCGGTAGGTTCTGTGGACGGCCCACGCCGTCTACCTTCTCATGTAGGACCCATTGAGAGATTGCTTGGACATGCCCGTGTTCATGTAGCCGTGATGCCCGGGGGCCGTGTACATCATGTTACCGTGGGGCGGGGTCTGCATTGGCTGCTGGGCATATGGCTGGGTGCCCATCATGCCCATCTGCATCTGCATAGGGTATTGGGGCGTTTGATTCATGTAGCCATGGTTGCTGTGGTAGCCACTGTTCATCATCGGCTGGGACATGCTGTACCCATTCATGGCATTGAGAGTATTCATGTTCATGTTCACAGAGTTGACGTTGTAGGCTGGGGCTGGCATTAGGTTCACACTCATGTTCATGCCTCTTTGCATCGTTAAAGTTCGTGCAGGACTCTGCATGGCTACAGTCTGGGAGCGCCCATAGATCTGTGACTGATGGGTGGCAGCGGCTGGTGACAGAGACGCCGACTTGGTGCGCATGGAAACGTGGCCCTTGCTGGCAATCTGGGTTTGCAGTCTTTGGCTGTGAGAGATGCCAATATTTGATGCAGCCATGTTCCGCTGCAAAAGTGGCGGCGGCAGATTCATCGGAGGAGGAGTCAGGTTCGGGGGTGGGGTCATGGTAGCTTGTGCTTGGGGTCCCCCAGGGACGGAGTGTGGAGACTGAGAAAGCTGAACAAGCCCTGTGTTACTTAATGGTGTGGACAAAGAGGCACTGTTTGCATAGGAAGTCACAGCAGCGGAATGGCTGTAAGGCAATGAATGATCAATAAGTGTATTAGTTAACTGCTGTAGTTTGGCAAGGCTGAAGGTGGCTGACGGCTGTGGGTAATGCCCAGCCCCAAAGTCGCTCTGACCCATCCGCTCATACAAGCCGATGTTGGCGTTGCCGGTCTCGGGGATTTCAGCCAGCTGCATGGGTGGGGTGAAGTTAGCAGCCATGCTGCACTGAGCCAGCTGCTGGCTGCTGCTCGGAGGCCTCTCCACCACGCAGCCTTGGGGAGACTTGACGCTGCAGGTCGGGGGAGAACTGATGCTGGTTTGCTGCAGCATGCTGCAGCTCCCGCTGATGTTGGACATCTGCTGGGTGACGGCACAGCTGCTCTGTGTCAGATTGCTAGAGGTGAGGTTGCTGTAGGAGCAGCTGTTCTGTGAAGAGCCGTTTCCACAAATGCTGCCACCCATGGTAGAATCATAGCTGCTCGGGTTTTCGTAGTTCTCAGTTGTGCTCTCGATGCTGCCCAGGTCACTAAATCCGCTGTCCACGACTTGCTGTGAATGATCGGAAACTGATGGCACATCCATCATGGGACTGGTTTCCATGTTCTGCAAAGATGGCACGGAGATGGCACTTTGATCTGGGCTGATTTGGGCATAGCTGTTTTCCAGGGCAGGGACACTTGGGCTGCTGACAGAACGTACTGACTGACCAGGATGGGAATGGACGGATGACACTGGGCTACTGTGGTCTGACTGCTGGCAGTCGTCCAGGGTGGCGGCAACCTGTGGACTTTGGTCTGCATGCGTGTAGTTCTGTAGGCTTCTACAGGCCTCTTGAGTCTCAGCACAATCCTGAAAGGTGTCGTCATGTTCGCTGTTCTCCTGGGTCAAAGACTGAACTGCCTGGACAGTCTCAGAGTCGATTTCCAAGGCTGCTGTGTTTCCCTCTTTGAACTCGGAATCGACTTCTTTGCTGTTCTTTTGGTCCTGCTTCTGTGCCTGTTCTTCTGGGGGTTCCTCATCGGATTCAGGGGCAGCCTCAGTGTCCCCAGGAAGCTCCTTAGGCTCACTGTTACATGAAGCTGCAAGGTCAACGCCACAGTCCATTAAGACCTCTGGGTTCGAATGACTAGGCTGAACACTAAGGTCTAAAAAAGCCTCCTGGTTTTCCAGTACTTCTTTGAAGGCTTCCCTCGGGAGTTCTTCCTTCTCCACCTCAGCGGACTCCATGTGACTGTCGTCTTCATCATCTGCATCGTGATCCTCGTTGTGAGATGGCTCCTCCTCCTCTTCCTCCTCCTCTTCATGATCATCCAGACGCACAGGGTCTTCTTTTTCCACGGAGGGTTCAGGTTCTTCTTTTTCCTGAATTTTAGCGCCATCTGGGTCTTTTTCTCCATTTCCTTCTTCTTCTTCCTCCTCCTCTTCCTCCTCCTCCTCCTCCTCCTCCTCTTCCTCCTCAGGTTTGGCTACATCATCTTCTGGTTTTTCGCCTGGTGATGTATTTGGACTTGCCGGCGCACACGTTTCTTCCCTTTTGTTTTCATCCTGAGGCAGCAGGGTTTCTGCGGTTTCCTTGACCTCCTCCTCAGTCCCGATGGGAGTGGGGCTGGTTTTGTCTTCCGAAGTCTCCTTCTGCTCTTCCACTGCTACCTGATCATCAGGTTCCATGGGTGTTTCTGGCGGGGTGTACAAATTCAGCTTAAATCCAGTTTTCCTCTCTTTGTTTTGCCTCCACTTAGATAGACCACGCTTTGTTCCTTTTGGCCACACTTGTTTGCACTTTAGAGGTTCAGGATTGTCTTTACTGCCTTCTTTCAAGTTATTTGCATCACCATCCACATTGTCTTAGTGAAGAGACAGAAAGGGGAAGGAAGAAAAACAAAGTCTTAGAAAATATAACCATGGACAACTTGAAGCCATTCCTCTAAATTAATTAGCAAACACTGTTTTCAATTTAGCATTTTAAGAGTTGATGGTAAAGACATAATCAAGACTAATGTAGAATAATATTGTGGTATAAACCAAGTAAATAACCCAGGCCTGGGAAAATAACATATTGGGAACACATGGAAACAGGCAACTATAATAAACCTATTTGAGTTTAACAACAAGACATTCTCTGATGCAAAAGCCTGGAGTTCCACAGCGTAAAAAGATCAATTTGAACATTTACAAATTAGGAAATACAGGGGAAAGGGATTAATGCTAGCTTATATCCAAATCATCACTGTGCTGGAAAAATGATTAGAAGTCTATCTCACATATCTACCCTGAGAGAGTAAACTTCTGTTTGTGGACAGTTACTGGATTCAAATGATCTCAGATGACATTATTTACTTTGATGTGAATGTTCTCTCTGGCATAAAAATAAACTGTGTACCTCTGAAACGAATGAATAAATAACTAAACACCCAAAACAAATGCATATGTAATCATCATCATTTTTAGGGTCACCATTTTTATATGACACAAACTACAGTGTAATTACTATTAAATTACAGAATACTTAAAATACAGCTAAGCTATTCTTTTTATCAGTAATTCTGTCCATTCTGAATTTTGGATCACTATGCTGCTCAAATGTGAGATTTGAATATTAGAGACAATTAGAAACAAACCATAAATGTGATGTTCATTTTAGTTCAGCTGACTTTATTTTTACTGTGTCTATATACATATGTGAATATAAATATGTATATATTCATGTAAATGTAAGCAAACAAATAAATGCATGAATAATTACACATAGAAAACACCTAAGTGTTCTTAAGATCTTTAGAAAATTAAAAACCACAACAACTTCTAGAATCAGTGGTCAGTTTAAAAAAAAAGCTTTCTAAAGCACAATAGCTTTACTAGAAATACTATTTGGGGCTAGGCACAGTAGCTCACACCTGTAATCCCAGAACTTTGGAGGCCAAAGCGGGGATTGTTTGAGTCCCAAGATTGAGACCAGTCTGGGCAACATTGTGTGACCTCATCTTTACAAAAAGTTAGCCAGGTGTGGGGGCATGTGCCTGTAGTTCCAGCTACTTGGGAGGCTAAAGCAAAATAATCACCTATGCCCAGAAGGTTGAGGCTGTGGTAAGCTGTGATCATGCCACTGCACTCTAGCCTGGGCGAAAGCGTGAGACTGTAACTCAAAAAAAAAGAAAAAGAAAAAGAAGAAGAAACACAATTTTGGATAATAAAAATAAGACCTAACAATCAACATGGAGCAAATACCCCTTTTGACTCAATGCAGTGATTTTTAATCTAATCAGTGCATAGCAGGGAAAGCTCTGGCTCACTTAGATTATGAAAAGATTACAGATAAACTTACCTGCAAGCATAGCGTTCAAACTGACTAGCTGAAATGAATTGATGATATAAATGATTCATTCAGAAGTGCCTGAGTTAGCAGTCATCTCAGGACATTTCTACTCACAATGGCAGGCCATAGCCATGCCAAGGCCCAATGCCCCTAGATTTCTGCATTCTTATTCCACATGCTACTGGACCTACCAGCTTTTGTAGGAACACCTCCCTAGATCAGAAGACAAATTTTCTGATCATTACTTTTTGGAAAGAAAGTAATCCCAAGAGGAATCAGGTATAACATGGCCACTTAGAATTTTTCAAGGTCAACAGCACAATGTAGAGAACAAAGGCAGCAATAATTCACTTACAGGTTCCTAATAAGCAGCCAAGAAGTAGAAATAATGCTCAATTTCTACACACAAAAAAGATCTCTCACTGCAGCCTGTTGTTGTTTGTTTAGAAAAAAACACAAAGAATAAGGCCTGGCTTCTCTATACCTAGGGTAAGATGTCATTCCCTCAGCAAAATACTGTATACAGTAAGAAGATGCTTATGCTTATGTTCTTGAATCTGTGGCTTTTCAAAAGCTACATGGATACCTGTGGTTCCCATGGAAATGAGACAGCCTGTTCTCTAGAAGGGAATACATTTTGAATAGAGTCATCTAAACCAGAGAGTAGAGAGACTGTCCCATATACCCTCATGATTCAGCCGGGAGCACAAGTTCCCATCTTGACAGACAAGGAATAGCTGTTTTTAAATAGGGCAGCAAAGACAATTCACTGGTGTTCAATATTTTTTTAAAGGATGGGGTACAGGAGTCTCCATCAACTTAATAAGAGAACTGGTTTTCTGCTTTCTATGTTATCTGAAATTATCAAAGCTAATATTGATAGTGTGGGTAAGTTTAGATGATTCTTGATAGTAGTAAATATGGAGACACCACTGATTTTAACATGCACCATCGATTTATGGGTATTGTTTTCCAGGGAAAAAGAAACAAATTGCATTTATACTGATAATAATACATACCCTGATTTCAGAAATATTAAATGTGAAAAAAAGTACATATTAGAATCAAGGAAATGTAATGTGTTTCTTACTGATAGATGAATAGTTTTGGGGATAATTTTCTAGAAAATTAAGATGAGCCCATCGAGAGGAATGTTCTGGTCTTAAAAGTTGTTTTGCACACAAGCCAATTCCCAGAAGAAAAGACAGAAGCTTTTATGAATGAAAAAGGACGAACAAGCACTTATTTCAGTGCATCAGCACCACCTCACAGGTGCCTTTGGGGTATCTCCAGGAGACTACCCTTGGGCGGCAAGTAATATAGACAGTCACAGGGTAAGATTTTTATAATTCCTCTACTTACTTCTACAAGGGTCAGCATTCTTAAAGCAATGATTGTCTTTTCCTTCTTCTTCCTCGGTTTGTCTTTTCTTCCCAGGCTGATGTTGGAATGCTTTTCTCAGGACTGGCTTCCTGCCATCTTCCTCCACTTCAATCTCACAGGTAGGCTCCAGCTGTGGCATTGGCCTCTCTTCATCTGAGTTGTCAAAGGGCTCATTCAGTACTTCTGTCGTCTCAGAAATGGTCTCCGTTGTTACACTGCTGTTGATCCTCCTGCGTTTACGACCCCTTTTCTTCTTTAGTACAAAAGGCCTCTGAAATTAATTCCAAACATAATACATAAGAGCTCATGAGAAATTAAATGGTTGAGTCGATATGCAGCAAACATATACTGAACGTGTGTCTGAGGATCTTACACGGAAAGACTTCTGTAATGCTTTTGTACTTAACCTTCCATTTGATGTTTAACATCCCTCTCGGGTTCCAACTACACAGGCAAGTGTTTTCCAAATAAAACAGTTGTTTACTCAAGCAGATGCTTTGAGAGGGAACATCCTAGCAGCTTGACTAGAGATTTTAAAAGCTAAGCTTTGCTTTTCTAGCATATATTTCTAAGTGGTACTTGCTGGTTTCAATATCTCTCGCATCACAGACATTAAGGTCATCAAGATTCCAATGTAGAAACATAAATGATACAATAATTAACTTGATAACTGTTCAAGAAGCACCCACTACATGCACAGCGCTGCAGGAAATATGACACAAGACTAGCCTACTTTTTCTCATTTCGTAGGACTTCAGGAACTATGAAAAGGAGGGGAAAAAAGGGTATTTGAAGAAAGGATTACTGTACTGTTTAAAACGTCAAGAGAGTCGTGTATTGGTGGCTGCTGAGATATGAGCAGCTGATGATTTTGCAAAATATTTTAATTTAAAAAAGCACCCCAAAACATTAAAAGACTTGCTAGACGTCTCATTTATATGACAGAAAAAATCAATACTCTGAATGTTCACTGAAGAACACATGTAAGCCTGTTAATCATATTCTGTAATTTAACCTTTATGGTTATCAATCCCCCCAGTTTGCCTGCCCTTCTTTTTTTTTTTTGAGTTGGGAGTCTCACTCTTTCGCCCAGACTGGAGTGCAGTGGCACGCTTCTGGCCACCGCAGTCTTGACCCGCTGGGCTCTGGAGATCCTTTTGCCTCAACCTTCCAAGTAGCTGGAACTATAGGCATGCACTACCATGCCTGGCTAGTTTTTGATTTATTGTAGGGATGAGGTCTTGCCAAGTTGCCCAGGCTGGTCTCGAACCCGAGGGCTCAGGCAATCCACTCGCCTTGGCCTCCCAAAGTGCTGGGATTACAGGCTGAGACACTGAGCCCGGCCTGCCTGCCCTTCTTAATCCACTAGAATTTCCCCAAACATGAGTGTAGCCAATGTCAAGAACTGGCTTTTTTTAGGTTGAGTCCATTTACACAGCAGTAGTTCTCATGCCTTAGATTCTGGTTTTTGATGTTTTTAGAACAAGTTTCTTTCATTATGTGCATAATACACAAATACATTCTCCTTGTAAGAAACCAAAACATTATTCATAAACCTGAAGTCCAGTTTGGGGGATGCTCCTTTCTACCACTCCCCACAGAGACCCTTCCACCAGAAGACTGCCAGGCTGAGAAGAAAGAACACTGAGCTGGCAGTGAGAACAGCACATTCCCTCACAGACAACACGCCAGACGTCCTTGGGGCAGGGTCTTAACTGTACTGTGCTATCTCTATTCATCTTGGCTACATTAACGATATTTGGTCCCTCCCTGTGTCCCACATAGATGATAAGGACAAAGATATCAGGTCTGAGTGAGCAATTACCTAAAGACGAAATCAATTATTTACTTTCTGTGCCACTGGAGATAATATGGTATATCCAGAGAAACCACCAGGCTACTATACGGGAAATTTCAGTCATGTGCAACTGGCTACAACTGCAAAATATTACCGTCAAAATCAAGGGACTAAAATACCTACTAACAATTCTATGCCAAGAACAAGAGAAACACATAGCATTAGTAGCACTGGGCTTGAGTGCACATTTGGCTCTGCTTCCGGCTCTAATGAGTCATGTGACCCTGGATGAGTCTCCTGGTCTCTCTAGGTCTTGAAGGGTAGCTTAAGTGCTCTCTGGGGCCCCTTTCCGTTCCCATAATCTGACTTACTCTACCCCTGCAGACCAGCAGGTGGCAGTGACTACTGGACTAGGAAGCTGGCCTGTCCCTGGTTTCCTGTCATAGCACTAACAAACCTCAAAAAGTAAACACAATCATGACTGTAAGATAAACGATTATGATATATGATCAGTTGGACTAGGTACACATAAACTACATCTGAGGAACAGAGAGTGAAACAAATACTAATAGAATGTTTGCAATGACAAGATTTGATTGAAAATGATTCTCAGACTGAAAATCTAAACAGTCACATACCTTTCTCTTTATGGCAACTGACTGTGGTTTAGTCAGTCTCGGGGGGGAGCTTTGAATATTATCTTCTTCCTCTTCCTCCTCCTCTTCCTCCTCCTCATCCTCTTCCTCCTCCTCCTCCTCCTCTTCCTCCTCCTCCTCCTCCTCTTCACTGCTCTCTTTAGACAGCTCCATCAGCTGTCCTCCTCGCTCCCCTGCCACCGGCCGGCTCTCCGGGGAATGCAAATATTTATTTTTCGATTGTACTTTTGCAGGTGATTGCCTACTGTTGGCTCTAGATGACAGGATTTCTTGCTCCTCCTTTTCCCAGCAGCTAGCCTGTTCCATGAGTCGCTCAGCCTGAGGGGAAGGGGAAAAATGGCAGCCAGTGAGAGGGCAGTTACGCAGCCAGAGCCTCAAAGGGTCTCCAAGTTACTTCTGATCAGGACAGCCAGCCAGTCAAGCGAATTCCAGCTGCATCATCTCAGGACCCTTTTGCATCAGTTAGGATGACAAATCAAAGAAGACTGGGTTTCATGGGATATTTAGCAGTATTAATGATGCAGCGAATTGATTTGAGTCCTTTATCACTACATTACATGCTCGCTGGCATGGAGCACTTTAAGCAAGTTCATAAACACAAAGAATCGATTGACATTGCAGCCTTGGAGCTCAGCACCAAATTTGATCTGATTACATGCTCTCAGTAGTGAAAAATGCTGCTTTGTGATCAATGATAAATGTTTCATTTTTCATAGTCAATTCAATAAAATTATCATGTCTTACCATGCAACCTCAGTTAGGATAAATTAGTGCCGTCATTTCACATGCTATCTCTACATAACCAAGCTTCTGACAATGATGTTAATGACGTTCTTAGCTTAAGAATGCGACACAACTGAAGTTACACAACTTAGGAAGGTAAAGACAGCCTAGTCGTTACCTCCTTCTCAGCTTCTCGTTCTTCTTCAGAAACTGCAGCATTAGAAATCAAAATTGGGGTCCACCTCAGACTTTCTGGATCAAGTTCATTGGCTCGGGAAGAGGTTTTCAGCTTTTCCATGTGGCCCAATATCAACTTTTCCCTCCTAATGATGACAAATCTGTAATGTGATAAGGCAGAACAAAGCACAATCAGAAGCTGAAATTTCATTTCACCTTCACGTACTGACATACGCTAGCACAAATATTACCTGAGTTAGGAAAAAGAAGAAAGTGCATCAGTGAAAGGGTACAGCAAGGGGAAATACAACAAGGAAAAAAGTGTCATTTCATGTTTTCTTTTGAGGAGAAAGGTCAAGAAAACAGACTGTTAGGGGAGCCTCTCATGTGTAACGGGAATGAATGTACCTAACCTCCACAGAGCCTTCCTGGTGTGGGATGCCTGAGGCAGCAGTGCTGCCCTGGATCCTAGGACTCACCGGCCATCTCTCTTGTCAATCATATGGAGGTGCTGCAGAGTGGTGGCGATGTCATGAGGGCACATGCCCGTAGCTCTGCTAATCGCCTTGATGCTGATGTGCCTCTCGTGGTGATGGTAGAGATATTCTAAGATGACACTCTTCCAATAGGCCAGGTAGGAGAGACGGCCCAGATCAGAGAGTGGCTTTTCAGGAGACCCTGCTTGGCCTTCTCTTCTAGAAAGTAAATAGCCTAGGGCAGAAAAAGTAAAAGACAACCTCACTGTGGTGTTCCCAGAGTGCAGAACAGGAGCCACTAGAAATAACATGAGTAGCAACAAGGTAAAAACATCACACCAAGCCAGGCTCGGTGGCTCAGCCTGTAATCCTGCGCCTTGGGAGGCTGAGGTGAGTGGATTGCCTGAGCCCGCGGGTTCGAGACCCGCCTGGGCAACTTGGCGAGACCTCATCTCTACAATAAATCAAAAAATTAGCCGGGCGTGGTAGCGCA
>CAUYQG010091710.1:0-17461 GCA_963574415.1 Tarsius wallacei
CAGCAAAGCCAGAGGAGGCAAGGGAGGGGGAGAGGAGGGGGGACATGTTGGGATATGAGACAGGGGAAGGGGAGTGGAACAAATCTTGGATGTATTTCTGGCTTGCTCTTTAGAAAGCAAAAGAAATTGCCTACTTGGCAGATCACTTAAAAGGCTCTGCTCATTCCAGTCCCAGCAGGTAGAGACTTAAGGGGTAAGGCTGCCTGATCACAGAGTGGATGGGCAGCTTTTTGGAGGTTTCTTGGGAGCCATTTTCACCTCTCTTCAATTGGGATGTTACTATCCTATCACAAGAATGCATCATAATGACCAGTGGTCCTCACCACACTCAGCTGAAATGGCTCTTCATAGAGAGCCTTCTTAGAGACCAAAAGTGTTGGCCTCAATCTTAAGGATCTCTCTGGTGGATGACTATTAAGTCTGACATTGACCATTGACTCCAAATGAGCTAATCTTTTGAAATCCCTCAGACATTTCTCCACGTGTAAGCCACGGCTCTCCCATACTATGTTATATGGACTGCTTTTTCTTAAAGTTTTTTTTTTCCAAGAGGCTTTCTGACCAGAGAAAATATGTACTCACACAGACAATAGTTTGAAACAAAGGCTATGAAGGGATGAGGCCAGGTACCATGGCTCAAGCCTGTAATTCCAGCACTTTAGGAGGCTGAGGCAGAAGGATCACTTGAGGTTAGGAGTTTGTGACCAGCCTGAACAACATAGTGAGACCCCCATCTCTACCAAAAAAAAAAAATTTAATGAACCAGGTGTGGTGAAGTGTGCCTATAGTCCCAGCTACTTGGGAGGCTGAAGAGAGAGGATCGCTTGAGCCCAGGAGATTGAAGCCAGAGTGAGCCACCATCATGCCACTACATTTCAGCCCGAATGACAGTGAGACCTTGTCAGAGAAGGAAGAAAAGAGGGAAGGAGGGAAGGAGGGAGGGAGGGAGGAAGGGAGGGGGAGAGGAGGGGGAACTGTATGCAGCTAAAATCTAAAGAATTTTGTACTTTTACGTCACAAAAGCAGAAGAGAATTGGATGATGTGAAGTCTTGGAGGTTATATTCATTTCCTAGAGCTGCTGTAACAAATTGTCACAAACTGGGTGGCTCAAATTCACAGAAGTGTGTGCTCCCACACCCCATGAAATCAAATGGCTGGCCGGGCCACGTTCTCTCTGAGATGCTGGGTAAGCTTCTCCCTTGCCTCCTCTGGCTTTGCTGGTTGCCGCCAACCCTTCCTGTTCCTTGGTTCCTGGCAGCATAATGCCAGTCTCTGGCTCCATCACCACATGGCCTTCTTCCCTGTGTGTCTGTGTCTCTGTGTCCAAATGTCCCTCTCTTATTAGGACATCTGTCATGCTATCAGGACATTAGTCATACCCTAATCTGTTATAGTCTCATCTTGACTTGATCACATTGGCAAAGACCCTATTTCCAAACAAGGCCACATTCACATTTCTGGATAGACATGAATTTTTTTTTTCTTTTTTTTTTTTTGAGTTGGAGTCTCACTCTGTCACCCAGACTGGAGTGCAGTGGCTACTCCTGCAGCCTCGACCTGCTGGGCTCCAGCAATCCTTCCATCTCAGCCTTCCAAGTAGCTAGAACTACAGGCACACGCTACCACACTCGGCTAATTTTTTTGATTTATTGTAGAGATGAGGTCTCGCCAAGTTGCCCAGGTGAGTCTGGAACCCACGGGCTCAGGCAATCCACTCACCTCAGCCTCCCAAAGCGTGGGATTACAGGCTGAGCCACCGAGCCCGGCTTAGACATAAATTTTTGAGGGACACTATTCAACCCAGTACTGGGGTGAATAGTGGTTTCTCTGGCTTTAATCATTAAGAATAGAAGAAAATGAGGTAGGTTTAAACTGGATTGTGAAATATTGAGCTTTCTAACCAATAGCATAGTGAATCCACTGCACTGAGTACTTTGGGAGAAATAAGAGAAGACAAATCATCTTTTTATGACCCTCAATGGGCCTGTGAATCACTTAGGTAGACATGAGGAAGTGACAAACTAAGAGAAAAATAAATATATTTATTGACAGATATACATTAACATATATATGTCAAGCATTCACATAAAACATCATAAACAGCAATGGCACATGCACACCTCTCATGTGTTCAGCTTCTTCTCAGGATGTAAAAAGCTGGAAAGAGCATCACTTTCACTCCAATGATGAAAAATCTGGATAGGCTGAAAAAAACCAGAATATTATTTGAGTCCATGAGAGACCTGAGGTCTCAGAGCAGCCAAGTAGTGTGAGATCTAAGGGAAGACAAGCCCCTCAAGGAGTCAGCAGCAAGCACTGGCTGACCTGGGGCAGAACATGGGTGAAAGAGATGCCAGGTGCCATACAAATGGGAGAGATGTCAGCTACCATCTTTCATAAGTCACTAGCAGCCAAATGTAGGTTACCATGAATGTATAGGTCCCTGGGAGCTGCAGCCACAGAAGAAATTCATACACACTGGCAGGCTATTTATTGGTCACAGATCCCCACTCAGAGGCCAAAAACATAAATAAATTGGGCCAGGTGCCGTGGTTCATGCCTGTAATCCCACCACTTTTGGAGGCCAAGACCAGAGGATTGCTTGAGTCCGGGGGTTCGAGACCAGTCTGGGCAACATAGTGAGACCTTGTCTCTACAAAAAAAGTCCCAGCTTCTCAGGAGGGTGAGGTGGAAGGATCACCTGAGCCCAGGAGGTTGAGGCTGCAGTGAGCCATGATGGTGCCACTGCACTCCAGCCTGGGCAAGTGAGACGCTGACTTGAAAAGAGGGAGACGGGGAGGGAAAGAGGGAGGCTGGGAAAGAAGAAAGAAAAAGACAGATAGATTGGAGGCAGAACAGGAGATCAGAGAAGACGTCTCCTTGTGGTGCAAATCTGGAAGAGGACAGCAGCATAAGACCCACCAGAGATACACAAGGGTGAAGGGCAAGATCATTTTGAAAGCCCCACCACAGAGAACCAGGGAGAAAAGGCCCACCAGGAAAGACAGGACCAGAAAAACAGAGACCCACCCACCACCACCAGCGTCCACATGCTGGGGTGGGGCATGGAGAAAGATGTCTCTCAGGCACAAGTGGATACACAGGAAGACCAAAAGCAGAGGGTGGGACAGGAATATTGAAAAAAGCTCTTCAGCAAAACTGACCCACCCTAAACACAAATTGCTACAACACGTATTGCCAAGCAAAAGAAGCCAATCTGAAAAGGACACCTACTGTGTGATTCCAATTATATGACATTCTGGAAAAGGCAAAATATGGGGAGAATAAAAGATCAGTGGTTGTCAGGGGTCAGATTAGAGTAGGGGTAGGAATGAACAGGTGAAGCACAAGAGATTTTTAGGGTGAGAAAACTCTTCTGTATGATGCTGTAATGGTGAATACATGTCACTATGGCTTCATCAAAATCCATAGAACTCAGCTGGGCACAGTGGCTCACACCTATAATCCCAGCACTTTGGGAGGCCAAGACAGGAGGATTACTTGAGCCCTGGAGATCAAGATCAGTCTGGGCAACAAAGCAAGACCCCACCTCTACAAAAAAATTTGTTTTAAAAATCCATAGAACCTTGGTCTGGGCATGGTGGCTCATGCCTGTAATCCCAGCACTTTGGGAGGCCAAGGCAGGAGGATCACTTGGGTCCAGAAGTTGAGACCAGCCTGGGCAACATAGTGAAACTTATCCCTACAAAAAAATAAATTAAGATATATATATATCATATATATATATATGATATATATTAATATGTGTGTGTGTGTGTTCAAAATCCATAGAACTTTACGGCAGAATGAGTGAACCTTAAGGTATACAAATACTTAAAAATTATTCAGGAGGTTTGGAGATCCCAGAATGGAATGAAATATAATAAAACAATCTAACTGTATTATAAACCTATGAAACAACCTTACTGAAGGGTATGGGGGTGGACAGGGAAAGCACTGTCCTAAGTAACTTTGGAAAGTAGAGTCTATAAGACTAAAGGCAAAAGACACTGCACATAAAATTGTACTACAGTTGATAAAGTGTCCCACAAGGCTAAAGGTAACAACTCTGATTTTGCTACTTATGTATACTAGAACTGAGAAATTAAGTGAATGGATGGTGGATGGTGGGAGCCAGGTTTCTCACGCATAAAGTAGGAAGTTACAGACAAACAAGGGAAAGGCTAGAATGATCCATGGGATCATGGATTGGAATTGGAGACACAAGTGTGAACCCATGTTTCACTTAATAGAGATACAAATATCACATACAGAAATATTTATAAATATATTTATATAATGAGTTAATATACACACATATATTTCCTTGTTCTTTCATCCAAGAGGGCCAAGAAGCAATGATACTCTTGCAGCTATGAGCACACTTAATGCCTGGATCTTGGTTTCTAAATACCATTCTCCAATGAAAGGAACTAGAGTTCCTTGAAGAAATGGCTGATTCTAGGACTGAGCAGAAAATACACAAGATGAGCCTGGAGCATCTCATAGTGCCAGAAAGTAAGGAAATGCTCAAACACACCCAACACACAAAGATGAGGTTATGTCAAAGGGACACAAGGGCCAACTGAAAAAGCACCCGGTGACCAAAGCTGGAACAATTTGAGCCACAAAAAGTAATAAAGTATTAGAAATCAGTATTTTAGGCCAAGCACAGAGGCTCACACCTGTATTCCCAGAACTTCGGGAAGCCAAAGCGGAAGGATTGCTTGAGAACAGGAGTTCAAGACCAGTCTAAACAGCACAGAGAAAGCTCATCTCTATAAAAAAAAATTAAAAATTAGGTAAGCATAGTGGCACACACCTGAAGTCCTGGCTACTTGGGAGGCTGAGGTGAAAGGATTGCTTTAGCCCAGGAGGTCAAGGCTGCTGTGAGCTGTGATCATTGTAATCATACCACTGCACTTCAGCATGGAAACAGAGTAAGACCCCAACTCAAAAAATAAATAAATGTTTTTAAAATCCATGAGTTTATACTGATATAAAAATGTATTAAATAAATTTGCATGCATCCATACTGATACAAATAATTGAAATAAATTGATATAAATAAATCAATGAAAGGGAATAGATAAATCTCCCATGCAGAAGAATTCTAAGAAATTTATGTAGATACTCTGCCTTCAAGGAAGTGGAAGATAACTATCCATTCATTAAGTGTGGGCTGCACATAGTGACTTCCTTTCAAAGAGTACAGTATCAAGGAGAAAAAGAGTCACTTGGCAGCGGAGAAACCTGATGCAAACTACCTCAGCCAGATGGTCAAGGTTAACACCAACAGTGAGAAGTCATATGGATAGGATGCACCCTTTGTATGACATGATAAAAATAGCACTTTACCTCTGGGGTCTTCATTCCAAAAAACACATTACCCCTATCTAATCATGAAGAAAACATCAGACAAATACCAACTGAGGGACATTCTACAAAATATCTTACCAGAGTGCCTCAGAACTGTCAAGGTCCTCAAAAACAAGGAAAGTCTGAGAAACTGTCTAAGACAACATGAGGATTAAATGTAATATGGTATCCTGAAATAGAAAATAAAATAGGATTAGGTAAAAGCTCAGGAAATATGAATAAAGTTTGGGTTTTAGTTAGTAATAACATATCAGCACTTTTATTAATTGTAACAAACGTACTATAATAGTGTAGACTGTGAATAACAGGAAACTATGAGGAATATGAGAACCTGCACTTGCCATTCTTCTGTAAATCCAAAACAGTTCTAAAATTAAAAGTTGATTCTTTTAAGTGAGGGGCATCATACACAACGATCAAGTGGAGTTTTTCCCAGGAATGCAAGATTGATTCAAATTTTGAAATCAGTGCATCTCACCATATCAGCAGGTTAAAGAAGAAACATCATGTGATTGTCTCAATAAATGCAAACACACCATTCAGGAAAATTCAGCATCCGCTCATGATTTTTGAAACTCTCAGGAAACTAGAATGAGAAGGGGACGTTCTCAACCTATGAAAGGGCATCTCCAAAAAACTACAGCTAGCACCTAACCTAGCGGTGAAAGACTGAATGCTTTCCTTGAAGATCAGAAACAAAGGCAAAGATGTTCACTTGCACTTTACCTGTTCAACGTTGCACTGGAAGTCCTAGGCAATGCGATAAAACAGGAAACAGAGTCAGTCGTGGTGGCTCATGCCTATAATCCCAGCACTTTGGGGTACAGAACGTGACCACACTGAAAGGGATGGAGAAAAAAATCTAGCCTAAGTAACTTTGGAAAACAGTATCTTGATTGCATACCATGAAGTTAAAGAGAAAAATAACAGTACGAAAATTCCATAGCGTAGTTATTAAATGTGTTTCTCACAAAGGTATGGGTTAGCTATTCTGAACCACTTTATGTGTGCATTAGAATTGAATAAATAATTAAATGACATATATTTTAAATAAAGAGAGCCAGATTTCTCATAGTTAAAGAAAAAGCTTACAAAGAAATACTAAAATCAACCCTCTGGTGTTGGCTTGGAATCAGAGGTATCAGGATAAATTCGTTTTTTAATATCTATACAAGCCAGATGGATTCGGAAATAGGAATATGTGGGTGTGTGGAGGTTAATATACATACATACATGCATTTTCTTGCTCTGTGGACCTAGCATCAGTGATATCCAGTAGAAATGAGCACACCTAGTTACCCAGATTTTTATCTATTTACCTTTCTCTAATTAAAAAAAAAACAAGGTTCCTTGGAGAAGTAGATGATTCTAGGACTGGGGCAAGAAAAATACAAAATGAATATCTTTTGGTAGCAGAAAAATAGAACTACTCAAAAAAGGATGGGAGATTGTCAAAGAACATAAGAAATAACCTGAAAGAGCTCCTAGCAGATAAAGATGAAAAAGAAATTGAGTAACAAATAACTATAACATTGGATTTCAATTCATAAAATAAACAAAATATCTATGAATCTATACTGATATAAATAAGCAGTCTAGGCCTGGTGCAGTGGCTCATGCCTGTAATTCCAGAACTTTGGGAAGCCAAGGCAAGAGGATTGCTTGAGCCTAGTAGTTCAAGACCAGCCTGGGAAGCATAGCAATTTTTGTCTCTACAAAAATAAAAAATCAGCATGGTGGCATGCACCTGTAGTTCCAGCTACTCAGGAACAGTCAAGGCCTTTGCCAGGCACAGTGGCTCACGTTTATAATCTTAGCGCTTTGGGAGGTTAAGGCAGGAGGATTGCTTGAGGGCAGGAGTTTGAGACCATCCTGGGCAACAAAGCAAGACCTTGTCTCTACAAAGACAAAAAATAGAAAAATTAGATAAGTGTGGTGGCACACGTGCGGTGGTGCATGCCTGTAGTCCCAGCTACTCGAGAGGTGGAAGGATCACCCGAGCCCGGTGGGTCAAGGTTGTGGTGTGCTGTGATCAAGTCATTGTACTCCAGTCTGGGTGACAGAGTGCAATCCTGAGTCTAAATAAATAAATAAATAAGCAGTCAAGTACATAAATAAATGGGAAGAAAGGACACCTCTTCCCTGCAGAAGAATTTCAAGAAATAAGCAAACAAGAGAAGAGAGAAACATAAAATCACTATTTGGTAAATACCACAGTAAAAATGGTTGCTGACAAGACCCATTTATGAATGGTAAAATTACTGGGTGAAAATTTGACGAAAAACATATTCTTAAAATATCTACCCAAGATACTTATTAACTACAGTGGGAAAACTCATCAGGTACCACCTAAAAGAAGTAATCAAGGTTACATCACCAGTAATAAGACTTACTGACATCATGAACCCTTTAAGGACACAATACCATTTCTGTGCTACTCTTGACAAAAATATACAACCTCATTTTAATTGTGAGAAATCCTGAGGCAAACCAAACTGAGTGATAGACTACAAAATATCTGACTAGTGCTCTTCAGAAACAGTCAAGTTTGTTGCCAGGCACAGTGAACTCATGTTTATAATCTCAGCACTTTGGGAGGTTAAGGCAGGAGGATCGCTTGAGGGCAGGAGTTTGAGACCATCCCGGCAACAAAGCAAGACTTTGTCTCTACAAAAATAATAGAAAAATTGGCCAAGTGTGGTGGCACAGGTGTGGTGGCGCATGCCTGTAGTCCCAGCAACTCGAGAGGCTGAGGCAGGAAGATAATTTGAGCTCAGGCATTGGAGACTGCATGAGCCTTGATTGTGCCACTGCACTCCAGCCTGGGTGACAGAGTGAGACTTTGTCTCAAAAAAAAGAGAGTCAAGGTCGTAAATACAAGGGCAGACTGAAGAATTGTCATGGTTTAGAGGAAACAAAGGAAGAATAATAACAAATAAGATGCAAAGTGGGATTCTAGTGAAGATACAGGGACAGAAAAAGAACATTAGTAAAAAGACTAGAGAAATTCTATTAAGATCCTCAGTTAGTTAATCATATTGTACCAAGGTTAATTTCCTGGTTTTGACAATTTGTAAAATATTAATATTAGATTAAAATTAAGATGAGGAGTACACAGGAACTCTCTATTCTATTTTTTGCAATATTTCTATAACTCTAAAATTAATTCAAAATTGTTATGTTAAAAATTCAATGAAAAATATGAGCAAAACATTTTAACAGACACTCACTAAAGACATCATCTCATGAGAAGATGTTTAACATTATTACTCATTAAGGAAATGAAAGTTAAAACCACAGTGAGATACCATTACATACCTATTAAAATAACTAAAATAAATTTTTTAAAAAAAACTAATACCAATTGCTGGTGAGGATGGGGGAAAACTGCATCTCTCACATGCTGCTGGAGTAAATACAAAATGGTATTCCTTTTGGGAAATAGTTGGCAGTTTCTCATAAAGTTAAATATACACTTACTATGAGACCCAAGAATTCCACTCCTAGCTATTTACCCAAGAGAAATTAAAACTTGTGTTTGTCCAAGAACCTAGCTGCCAAGTTTATAATAATTTTATTTATAATAGCCCCAACCTGGAAACAAACAAAATGTCCTTTACTGAATGAATAAACAAACTAGGCACATCCACATTCACTGGTTCCTGGGAGAAGTTGTAAAAGCTGCTTCTCCAAGGGTTTTGCAAAACTGACAGGAATCAATAACATACACACCTAGAGGTAAGAGGATGGAAAAAAATACACAGAGTGACTTTTCTCATTGAGTCACTTTTGGGGCCCTATGGAGTCCCTGTTGAATGGATTCCCAGAAGTCTCTTCACTCTTGGCCACTCTCACTCTGTCCCATCTCCACTCCCAAGGATCTAGCCCCCTCTGTCCCAGCACATGCAAGGTCAAGGCTAGGGAGACCTTCCTTTCTGGCCCCTTTGAGGATGGCAACAGTGTCATTACAGTCCTCTGGGCTTCTCAGTTCCTTCAAAGTGAAACATTCAGAGGCTGAGCAGTCAATCCTGTATCCGGCTAGATGTTTGAGTGCTGACTGTGTGCTGGCAATCAGAGAAACAATAATGATAAAACAGACAAAATTCCTGCCTTAATGAATAGTGAGAATTATAATTTTTTTTAAAGAGAAAAACTAATGGAATCATGGCTCAAGGTAGAAACTTTGAGCGGTGTGAGGTCCTGAAAGGAAGGAGACAGATTAGGTGGAATGTTGCTCTTTCTTCAGATACGATGCTTGCTTATTTCCTTAGGACTCTCAAAGAGCTTTCCACTTTTACACTCTCTTTAAATAGCCTGCAGTGGACTTTCCCACATCACAAACTCTATCAGATGTGTTTGAATTAAGAAGTTCAGGCCGGGTATGGTGGCTCATACCTGTAATCTCAGCACTTTGAGAGGCCAAGGCAGGAGGATCGCTTGAGCCCAGGAGTTAAAGATCAGCATGGGCCACATAGCGAGACCTCATCTCTATAAAAAATTACCCAGGCGTGATGGTGCATGCCTGTAGTCCCAGCATCACCAGAACCCAGGAGGTCAAGGCTGTAGTGAGCTGTGATCCTGCCACTACACTCCAGCCTGGGCAACAGAGTGAGACCCCACAGCCCAGACAGAGGACTATGATGACACTGTGACTATTCTCAAGCGGGCCAGGAAGGAAGGTCTCCCTAGCTTTGACCTTGTATGTGCTGGGTTAAGAGAGTTCTTAACCCAGAGCCCTAGAACAAAAAGGAAGGGAGGGAGGGAGGAAGGGAGGGGAGGGAAGAAAAAAGAAGACAAAAGAAGAAGTTCTCTAATTGATAGCAGGCTATGAGTAACTATTAATGGTGACATGTCTAGGTTGGTAAGATTGGGAGATATAAAGTAGAAAGAAAGTCCATTTTTCTATAAGTGCCCTGATATGACTTGAATTTTTATCATACATGTGTACTCTCTTCATACCATGAACAATATTAACAAATGTTTTAAAGTGTTCTTTCTGTGGTCCTACAGCAGTACACATTATCACTAGCACTTTCTCCTAAGCTAACAATACATGAAAAAAAATCTTTCAAAAGCCCCTGACTTTGGAAGATTCAGGCAATTCCATTTCTAGAAAATTATCCTGCAGAGCTCGTAAAGCATATCAATTTGGAATGTGGGCTCCTAAATCAGACCTGGGTTTAAAACCTAGCTCTGCTACATTCTACCTGTGTGACCCTGAGCAAATTATTTAACCTCAATTTCTACTAATTCCTGCCTCTCGTACCTCCCTCATTGGCCTGTTAAGAAGATTAATTGAAATAATGCATGTAAAGTTCTTAATCCAGAGCCTAGAACAAAGTTCAGCCACGCCTCACTTAATGAGGAGAAATGCATCGTTAGGCGATTTCATCATTGTGTGAACATCACAGAGTGTACTTATGCAAACCTAGGTGGCACAGCCTACTACACAGGCTATATGGTATAGCCTGTTGCTCCTGAACTATATACCAGTACAGTATGATACTGTACTAAAGACTATAGGCAGTTGTAACACAGTGGTAAGTATTTGTGGATCTGAACATATCTAAACATAGAAAGGGTACAGTAAAAATGGTTAAAAGTAGTATAACTCCGTAGGATACTTACCATGCATGGAGCTTGCAGGACTGGAAGTTTCTCGGGATGAGTTAGTGAGTGAGTGATGAGTAAATGTGAAAGCCTAGGATGTTACTGTGCACTACTGTAGACTTTGTAAACACTGCACTAATAGGCTACACTAAAATTATGATTTAAAAGTTTCTTTTTTTCAATAATAAATGATCTTATCTTACTGGAACTTTTTTACTTTATAAACTTTTAAATTTTTTTTACTTTTTACTTTTAAATGTTTTAATTTTTGACTCTTTTGTAATAATACTCAGCTTAAAACACAAACACATGAACAGCTTTACAGAACTAATTTTTTCTTTATATTCTTATTCTATAAGCTTTTCTCTATTTTTAATTTTTTTTACTTTTTAAGCTTTTTGTTCAAAACCAAGATACTAAAAATTTTTTTTAATTAAAAAAATAAAAAAACTAAGATACAAACACACATTATCTAGACCTACCCAGGGTCAAGATCATTCATATCACTGTCTTCCACCTCCACATCTTGCCCCACTGAAAGGTCTTTAGAGGCAATAACATGCATGGAGCTGACATCTCCTATGATAACAATACCTTTTTCTGGAATACCTCCAGAAGGGCCTGCCAGAAGCTGCTTCACAGTGAAGTTATTTTTTTATAAGTAGAAGGACTACACTCTAAAATAATGATAAAAAGTATAATATAATAAATACATAAGCCAGTAGCATAGTTGTTCTTATCATTGTCAAGTATTATGTATTGTTCAATGCTGTATGTGTATATTTGTGTATGACTGGCAGCACATTGTTTGTTTACATCAGCATCTCCACAAACATGTGAGTAATGCATTGCACTTTGATGTCACAACACCTGAATAGATTGTAGGAATTTTTCAGCTCCACTAGAATCTATAGGACCACAGTCACAATGTGGTCCAGTGTTGACAGAAGAATCATTATGCAGTGCATGACTAAGAAGAGTATCTCTGAAGGCAATGGTGCTATGGGTAAAACAAGCAGGAAAGAGGGGGTAGGGAGTGTCAGTTGTTGAGGAGAGTTGTTTGTTTCCATTTATGTGGTCAAGGAGGTCCTTACTGAAAAGATGGCAGCTGATCTGTGATGCCAAACTGGTGAAAGAAAAGCCAGAAGACCCCTGAGAGAAGAGCCATCCAGATTGAGGGAACACGTGGCAAGGCTGTGGGCTAGGAGCAGGCTTGCCATGTTCAAGGACCAACAATCAAACCCTTATGGACAAAGTGGCATGAGCGCATGGTGAGGAGCGGGAGAAGGGGTGGAAGAGGTAGCAGGAGCCAGACCATGTAGGGCCTTGGGAGCCATATCGAGAACTTTGGATTTAACTCTGGGTCATATAATAAGCTTCTGGATGTTTTGAGCAGAGGGGTGGCATGATCTGACTTAGCTTTAAACTAGCTCATACTGGCTGCTATGTTAAGAAGAGATTGAAGGGAGAATAGGTAGATGTATGAAAGCCATTGGAAAAATATTGCAATAATACAAGGAAGATGGGATAGTGGTTTAGACTATGATGGCAATGGTAAGAGTAGTAAAGAGTAGTCAGATTCTAGATATATTCTGAAGGTAGAACCAACCGGATATGCTGACAGATGGCATATGGGGTTAGAAGGAAAGACCAGGATGAATCACAAGTTTTGAGATTAGACAACTAGAATGGCAGAGTGGCCATTTACTGAAGTGAGAAGATTAGAAGAAGAGTAGACTTAGGGGAGAAGATGCGAAATCTGATGTTAAATGTTAGATTTCACATTCAAGTGGAGACGTTGAAAAGTCTGTTGAAGGCCGGGCTCAGTGGCTCAGCCTGTAATCCCAGCACTTTGGGAGGCTAAGGCGAGGGATTGCCTGAGACTGCTGATTCAAGACCAGCCCGGGCAACTTGGTGAGACCTTGTCTCTACAACAAATCAAAAATCAGCTGGGCGTGGTAGCGCATGCCTGTAGTTCCAGCTACTTCGAAGGCTGAGGTGGAAGGATCACTGGATCCCAGCAGGTCGACACTGGGGTGACTGTGAGTGTGCCACTGCACTCCAGCCTGGGCTACGAAGTGAGACTCCAACTCAAAAAAAAAACAAAAAAAGGGCTGTCGAATATACGTGAGTCCGAAGTTCAGGGGAAGAGCCCATTGCTGTGAGGTATGAAGAACATGTAAAGCCACAAGACTAGGTCAGAGCCACTATATTTGTTGTTCCAGTTTCACAGAGCACAGTTTTATTTATATTGCACTTTTGTAAATAATGTTCCCTAGAATCAGTGCACATACACAGGGTGCATACTATTAAATCACTTATGGTGGCCTTAGATAAAATAACCTAGAAAGTGAATACTGATAAAGAAGAAGTCTGAAAACTAAGCTCTAGAAGTCTCTAATACTTACAAACCAGAGGGATTCACTGGAAGAAGCAAAGACAGAGAAGAAATGGTTAGTAAGGTAGAAGGGAAACTAGGACACTGTGAGGTCCCCGAAGCCAAGTGAAGAAAATGTTTCCAAAAAGAGGAAGTAATCAACTGTGATAAATTCTTCTGAAAAGCCAAGGATGGTGAAGGCAGAAACTGATCCTGGCAGTCCTACCATTCAACGCAAGTAGAGCTCCTGCCCCAGACCTCATGCTTTAAATTGCTTTCCTCAATCTTGTCTAAGTCCCCCTCTTGTGCTTGGGTCCAACCATGGCAATTAGTACCAACTGGGCAAGGTGTCTCAAGTCTGACCCTATTACCCTGAGAGTTAACTTAAGTACCTCCCTTGAAATTGTCTAAGTCTTCCTTCTGTACCTGGGGCTGGTTGCAGTCAGCAGTACCATCTGGACAAGAAGTCCCAACCCTGGATAAGGACAAGCATAGACTCTGGTCTCCATTTCTCCCTTCCAAGGCACTCTCCATCACGCTATCCCCATATGTGGAGTTAAGCAGCTGCCCCAAGATGCCCCTGGATGCATGCCTATGGGAGAATTCTGAGGCCCCATGGCTGGGCCTCTGTTCCAAGAGGGCAGCCTAGTCCATAGATCCCTCCCACTCACCAGAGCAGTATTTCTTTTGTAAGATTGTGCAAGATCAGGCCACTAGAACGGTGTTAACCTATTGATTTTAGGTGACTCGCATAAAACATTGGATGAATTCAGGGGTTGGGGCTACCAATAGTCTCCCATCAGCTCTTGGGTGTGTATGCACCTGTATGACAGCTCTCATCTATCTGTGTTCTGACTACAATGCCACCTCTGGTCTACAGTAGAAGGTGGTGCCAGACATCCTTTATCCTGCGTCCACCCACCTTTATCCTCCTGGCACCCATCTCCTCTACAGGTCTCACCCCATAGGCCAGGCCATTCTCAAGAGGGGAAATGCCTATCTCCTCTGAGGACTTTTAGAGACTGTTTCTCTACAACACCAGTGGACCCTTCCAACTGATGTCCTCTCTGGTGTCCAGTTGATGCAGTGATATCATGTTCTCCCAAGTTAATCATAAACCACATTGGAAGGACAGTGAGATAATTATCATAATACTATGAGAAAGGGATTGGCAGTAGTAGGAAACTTCCAGAGGAAACACCACCTCATCAATAAAGGCACCTGATCTCAAACCAGATGAAGTGGGTACCAAAGCGAGGCCCAAACTTTACCTACACAATGATCATTTGTATACTTAACCCTGAATTGTGCCCCACATCTATAAAAGAAAAAAAAAAAGGAAGGACAATGAGTGTTCCTGGGGTGAATGGCACTACTCTTCTCATCCCATTCATCTCCTATCTTTCCTTGTTGGTGACGGTGTATGCAAGACAAGAGTGGAAGCAACATTGAAAAAGATCACATCCTAGGGATGCAGAGATTACAGGCTGAAGACTGTGTCAATCTACATTCAGACAATAAACTTCTGGATGGTTCATTTTAACATGACTAGAGAACTAAGCATTTTTTACATTTTCCTGCCTGTTCTGTGTGAGCCTTGCATTTGTGGTGGTGAGCAGTGAAGCTCAAAGGTAATAACCTTTGAGAGAGTCATTGGAAGCCAGCATTCATGGAAGGCATGATGGATGATGAAGCACCATGAGTGATAAGATAACCAGCATTAAATAACGCTATCAGGTAAATGCAGGGGCAAGAAGATCAATACTATTTTAATACAAACAGGTTCTGAAGAGCCATGGCAGAGTAATTATAGCCTCACTACCTTTTCTCATGATAGGAGAGGTGAAATTCTTCAGAAACGTCACACTGGACAATAAAGAACATAAAGTGATGGTTCCTGGATCTGAACAGGAAGAGAGAGTTGTTGCCTGGACACTCTAAAGAATCTTCACTTCCAATGATGGGATAATAAATAAATATGGGGAAACTGAGAGGGGGTGGGGGCGGGGAGGTGGATTGACAGTAGTGGAAATCTGCCTAGGGAAGGGGGGGCACACCTCATCAACAAGGGTAACTGCACAATGAATATGTGTATACCTAACCCTGAATTGTACCCCACAATTTTAAAATTAAAAAATTTTAAAGTTAATAATAATAATAATAATAATAGATAAATATGTAAGAACTTCTTCTCGGCCCATTATCCTAAATCTTCTTCAGTGGACCCATGAATTTTGTAATACATATTTTCATCAAAAATCATGTATAGACAGGGCCCACATACACTCAAAATTTGCAATGTTCCTGAACAGATGAGAGAGGAGGAGAACCTTTGCTAAAGTGGACATACTGCCCATAAATGGAGCATGGACAATTCATCCATAAAGGAGGACGAGTTGAGCATATGGATACAGATGCAGTCAGGTGGGTAGATGTAGTGATGGCCACATGTGGTAATGGCTATTCTTTTCTAATTGCTTCTATTTTTTCAGCGAAATATGCAGCTAGCCTATCTGTCTCTCTTGCATACTTGCATGTTCTCTCTCTGTCTCTCTCTCTCTCTCTCTCTCTCTCTCTCTCTCTCTCTCTCTCTCTCTCTCTGTGACAGGGTCTCACTCTGTCACCATGGCTGGAGCGCAGTGGCACAATCATGGCTCACTTCAGCCTCTAACTCCGAGACTCATGTGATCCTCCAGTCACAGCCCCCTGGGTAGCTGGGGCTACAGGCATTCACCACCATGCCTGGCTAATTTTTTTATGTTGTTTTTCTTTTGTAGAGACAGGGTCTCACTTTGTTGCTTAGGCAGATCTTGAACTCCTGGGATGAAGCAGTCCTCCAGCCTCAGTCTCCCAGAGTTCTGGAATTATAGGCATAAACTATCATGTCTGTCTGAGCCTCTTATAGCAAGGATTGTGAAGGAGGCTTGGGAAGAGGGGGGAAAAATGTGAAATAATTAAGCAAGGGATTAGGAGTATAAATGGACTAGGAAAATGTAATGAGATTGCCAGGCAGCAATAAAGGCGCACTTGAGGTTAGTGGCCATGAATTTGAAAGGCCTCCAGTAAGCATGACCATGAGAGTTTGCCTCTAGCTGTGCTCAGCCGAACATAGAATCAGCACAGTTGGATTTAAACAGGAATTTGCCAAGAGAATGTAGTAAAAAGAAAAAAGAAAGGAAATTAAGAGTACACACAAGGGAGTGATGTAATTTGGACCATGGAATCTGAGTAAAGAGGGAGAAGGGACGTGAGAGGTTGATGGACTGTGCATATCGGTGCTGAAGTTTTATCCTTGGGATACTAGAGAGTGAGCTGCAGAGAGAGAATATCAAAGTGGTGCTATCACAACTAATACTATGGACATGGCACTATCATTGGGGATGGTAAGGTCTAGGGTCTGACCTTGAAGTGGAGGCTGAGATAGGGTGGAGGACAAGATCATTGGAGGAGAGGAAGTCAAGGAATTGAGAGGCAAGGGTGAAACACAGGCACTTATGTGGATACTAAAAACCTCCCTCTCAGATTTATAGCAAGAGGGGTTATATTCTTTATAGAAAGCATGACACTGAGCACCCTTCGAAGAATGAGAAATCAGAGGAGGGGTTGGAAGACATCTGGGTCAGGAGAAATCATAGGTGCTACAATCTATTTGAAGTTCAAAGCTAAGGTTTTCACGGGGAAGATACAGAGAATAATCTGGAAGTGGCAATGAAGAATAAGGAGTACACCAAACCCATCTCTAGGCTCAAGGGTGTAGAAGAGAAAGCAGCCATTGTATCAGAGGGGGGCCAGAGTTCTGTTGTTAGAAAGAAAGAAGGTAGCCGGGCTCGGTGGCTCAGCCTGTAATCCCGCGCTTTGGGAGGCTGAGGTGAGTGAATTGCCTGAGCCCGTGGGTTCGAGACCTGCCTGGGCAATTGGCGAGACTTCATCTCTACAATAAATAAATAAAAAAAAATTAGCCGGGTGTGGTAGCGCACGCCTGTAGTTCCAGCTACTTGGAAGGCTGAGGCAGAAGGATCGCCAGAGCCCAGCAGGTCGAGGCTGCGGTGGCCGGGAGCGGCCACTGCACTCCAGTCTGGGCAACAGCGTGAGAC
>CAUYQG010091711.1:0-13662 GCA_963574415.1 Tarsius wallacei
CCATGCCCGGCTGATTTTTTGATTTATTGTAGAGATGAGGTCTTGCTTGCCCAGGCGGGTCTCGAACCCACGGGCTCAGGCAATCCACTCACCTCAGCCTCCCAAAGGCACGGGATTACAGGCTGAGCCACCGAGCCTGGCCACCTTGAGATTTTTAAAAAACAAAATAAATTTCAATCCCATTTTTCCAACTTCATTTTGTGTCAGACAGAAAATTAAATAATAATTAACAACTATTTCCAGGGATTTAATTCCAGTGGTAGATTGAATACCCTGATCTCTTTCTCCTCATTCCCAAATTTTTTAAATTTGGCAGAAAAAAAAAATATTGTGAAAAAGAATAATCCACAATAGTACTGGGAATAAAAAAAAATGATGCCATTGGGAGTCTGTGATAGTGAGGAAATTCTGGAAGATAGAGAATAGATGGGAGAGAAACTACTCGCTACAATATGCATGGGAGAAAGCGATAGTGCGAAAGATCATTGCATAGTCAAAGAAGATCCGAATGAATACATGCTAAGAAGAGGAAGGGGCCCTGGGTCTCCATTTAGGACAATTTATTATACAACAGCATTTGGAACAGGAAGTTGCCGGGTTCCTCACTCTTCATCCATTATGATTCTCAAAGATAAAAGTGAGGCACAGAGAGGTTAAGAAACTAGCCCAAGGTATTCAGCAGCAAAGCAGAACTTGTCAGACTTTAAAGCTCTGTTTCTCACTGTGCAAGATACTGCATCTCATACATGACAGTCTTCAGATTTTTATTCTGTAAAGGGATCTTACAAATAAATAAGGAAAAGACAAAAGCCAAGAAGAAAAAAGCAACAGACATGAACAGGCAATTAATAAAAGCATAAGGCAAATGCTCAATGAAGATATGAAAAACATGATTAACCGGCTAATAGTCAGAAGTGCAAGTGAATATAATTTGAATAACATATTTGTCTATCAAGTTGGCCAAGATAGAAAATACCTGGAGGAACTCAAATCACTCCATGAAAAAGATACCTGCACCCACATGGTTATTGCAGCATTACTCACAATAGCAAAAACATGGAACCAACCATGCCTCCCAATTGAAAGAGGATTGGATTAAAAAATGTGGTACATATACACGATGGGATGTTATGCAGCCATAAAGAAGGACAAAATTATGAACTTTGCAGCAATTTGGATGAACTTGGAGGTTATAATACTGAGTGATCTATCACAGAAGCAAAGAACCAAGTACCACATGTTCTCACTCATAAGCGGACCTTGAACAATTATAATAATACTATAAGAAAGGGATTGGCAGTAGTGGGAAACTGCCAAGGGAGGGCAGGGACGGGATTGGCAGTAGTGGTAAATTGCCTGGGGAGGCACACGTCATCAACAAGGGTACTTGCATATTGAACATTTGTATACCTAACCCTGAATTGTTCCCCACATATTTAAAATAAAAAATTTTAAAAAAGAATAACAATAATCCCACACACTGATAGTGGAAATGTAAACAGGTCCAAATGTTCTGGAGGCTAATATAGTAACTAGTTTTAAATGCCCTAAAATAGGTATTCCTTTGAATCCCCATTTTTAGTAATTTATTTTAAGGAAACACTCATCAATCTGCTTAGAACAAATATATAAAAATGTCATGACACACTGGAAAGGAAATTAAATGTATTCTCCATATTTCTTCTTTTCCACTAGCTTCCCAGCTACCTCTAGTCGCTTGCACAATGGATAATAAACCAGTTGCCTGTCAAGGGCAGAGTGCAGGATCAGAGTTTAGGAGAGGGTAGAGGGCAAATCTCAGTTCCATCCATAACAACATACTAGAATCTACCAAAAAAAAGTTGAATGTGTGTCCGTTTCCCCTCAGTGTTCCTCTTTTTAAACAATCTCTATAATAAGTCTTACATATACACTCTACATCTTTGGAAAACACTATTTTCCAAAGAGAGAGCCTCAGGGTTTAAATAGTTGAGTTCCACTCTGCGGCAGCTGCCAGGATATTCATTACAAAAGCCCCAATCGCCAAGAGTGAAGAATAAAGGAGCAGAGACAGAAGCTCACCTGGACACCTGTTCCTGTTCCTTTCCTCGTTCAGGGGGCTGAGCCAGGGATCAATCCTGGAAGATTAGGAGAATCACAAGGAGTTTCCAGCGGGAGAACCCGGAAGTCTGTGCTCTGACACGCAGTAAGGGGCCAGGCTTCAGAGGAAAGAAAAGTGAAAGCATTTGGAGCGGCCCAAGCCGGAAGCTGAAGACAGGGCAGTGCCTGCAGCCTCCCTCCACTTCCAGACCAGCGCCTGTGAGGCTCCCAGAACGCCGCGGGCAGTTGGGGACTGGGAGGAGGGAAGGGGTGCTGTTAATGGGGGTCTACTGGAGAGTGGGGTATGGGGGAAGGACGCATAGGGATCCAGCTCCGGGGGCTACAGAAACTAGAATTCGTCGTCTGACCACCTCCTTACCCACCTGTTTCTCCATGACTTGTCTTTATTCCATACGTTTCAGGGTGATGAAAGTGTTCTCAAACCGGATTGTGGTGAAGGTTACATAAGTGAGTAAATCCACTAGAAGTCTCCAAACTCTAAAAGCAAACAAAAAGTCAAAGGGGATGTGTCAGAAATGCTTAGGACTTGTCAGGATACGATTATTACACGAGAAAAGTGAAATAAAATGGAAACTGCGCATGAGCTGAAATCATGCAGAGGTGGACAAACCTCCAGGCAGAAAAGTGTCTGAGAGCCCGGCAGGCAGGTGGGAACCAGGAATGTGTGGAAGCTGAGCCTGGGGCAGAGCTGGGACCAAAGCCGCAGCTGAAGGGCGGGAAGGGACACTTCCTTCTGCATGCCCCCTTAAAGGTCCCTAATGTATGCTGGCAAATGGAGTCTATGAGAAATCCTAAATTATAGAAATCTGTTTAACTTCAATTAAATCAATTATTCTCAAGTGTATTTGACCCACGGGTTTCCCCCTACTGAGACACCCACAAACCTCTCAGAAAAAAGATAGGAAACATGGAGAAGCCTTGAGACCAAAGCTGACCTGCATGGCGCGAACTCTTCTGTGTTTCCTATGGAGACACAAACACAGCATATCCCACCCAGGTTTGTACAAAGCAACAGATCCGGCCCTGTGGGTCACGACTGTGGGGGGTAACAGAGGCATGGAAGCCACAGCAAGGAAAAGATGTGACGCTAACAGCTGAGTAGAGGGTGCACTGATGCTTCAGCACTCTGTAACATACAGCACTCTGATACCAGGGAGAGCGGTGTCACGAGTGATTAAGATTATTTCATAAAATAATCTTATACATATAAAAAATTGGATAATAGGGATTGAACACTAGACAACAGATCTTCAAGGAAATATAATCAATCTGAGATTAGTTATTTAAATAATCAAACATAAAGGTAGTGAATATCCCATTAGTGCTCAAAGACAAGAATGTGGTAGACTTTGGCAAGCAAGGGCAAGTTGGCAAATTAAACTATAGCACTGGATTGTGATCAAGACTCTGAACAATTCACTCTCCAATTCCTAGTGTCAGATCCTAGCATATTTAGCAACAGTGGGATAAATCTTTCAGGTAGAATGAAAGCATTGACTTGCCTTCGAGAATTATCACCTACTTGGCCTAAATCTGTGTGGAAAAACAGAGCCAGGAGGTAGGTTGGAGCCTTATGGCCCCACTGGTCACATGGCAGTAAAGGAAGACATTAAGAACCAGGGATGGTCTGATGGTCCTACACAGTCTTGGCCAAGGCATCCCTTATGTAGGAGAGGTTTGTTGTGAATAGAGGGAAAGCAAGATAATAAGAAATAGAGCTGAAAGTCCAGGCTGTTGTTATCTGGGCTAATGTGTGGTGCTGCAAAGTAGGGCTTTCTAGTAAACCTGGACAGGAGTTCCCCTGAAGTCCCAACCTTACCACCACTTAGCTGAGGAACACCAAAGACTTTGTGTTTATAAGCAAAAGAAGCTGGCACATCTTTAGAAATGTCAGCTCAGTTGTGGCCTGGGTCTTTTTGCCGCTTAGGGGCAGAGAAAAGAGAGAGAGAGAGGATGCCAGAGCTGGCCGATGTGATCTGTGCCAGAGCTGGAGCCACTGTGCACCATGGAGGAGGGGAGCAGACAATAGCTGTGCCGGACAGAAGCTCAGGTTACCAGCTCCTCCGGCCCATAAGGTGAGGGGAGAGAGAGATAGACAGACAGACTGAGATAGATAGATAGATAGATAGATAAATAGATAGATAGATAGACAGACAGTGTACCTGGTAGGTACACTGACCCTGCTACTGGAAATGGTGTCCTCATCGGTATCTGAGTGTTTCAGCCAGATTGGTATTTGTTTTTTTGGGAAAAAGAAAGCAGAAGTAGGCTGAGGGGTAGAAATCTCTTGCCCTTGATATTTTGCCTATGTATGTATGCATATTTCCTAGCATATATACAAAATAAGCCAGAAGAAGTGGGATTTGGTGGCACATATTTTGGAAAAATACTGCTTTATCTCTGGCTTCCCAATCCTCACCAGTGCTCTGTCACTGGCCCTGGATTCTACCAATACTCTGCCCTCTGTCTTTGACCCATTGTTCTGCCAGGATGAGCCCTCTTTTGGTTTTATGTATTTATTTTAGTTGCCCTTTGCTCCCGTTTCTGTATCTTTCAGCTTTATACTGATATAGTGTGTTTTTGTGAATTGTTTCAAAACCTTTACAAAATGAGGGCCACGTGTAAGTGAAAGAATTTCATGTAAACATAAATATAATGCACCTATTCTCCCATGTCACATTGTTCTTTCTTTTTCTTTCTTTCCCCTCAGCCTTAGAGTAGCTAGGACTACAGGCATGTATCACCAGGCTCGACTAATTTTTTTTTTTTTTAAGAAACAGGGTCTTGCTATGTGGCCAGGGCTAGTCTTGAACTCCTGGCCTCAAACAATCCTCCTGCCTTGGCCTCTCAAAGTGCTGGAATTACAGGCATGAACCATCATGCACTTTGTCCTTTAAGGTCTAGAGACTCTTGGCTCCAAACCCTTTCCCCATCAAATGAAAAGCCTCACACTCCTCAGATCTCAGTGAGTTAGTTGAAGCTCAGTCTTTTCCCAGTCACCCCTGCAGCTATAAAGTGCCCATGTATTCAAGAAAGCTTAAAATGGCATCTCAGACTTTTCTGCCTTGGCACTTACGTTTGATTGGAGGAGTTGGGAGAGTTAGGGGATTTTTCGTTTTGTTTTTTTTTTAACCTTTGGCTGCTTTTCATGAGTGCTGAGAACATCTCCTCCACTTTATAATGCAGGCATTTTGGCTCTCTCCCGTCCCACATCCGAACACTAGGCCTACTCCATCTAGTCCAGGCTCATTAATGTGCCCAGCCAGCTCTTGAGCCCAGTAAAAGACTTGAAACACTCACTTCTCACGTGTTCTTCTCACTGCGATCTCAGCAAAGGAAAGGGACAAACTTTTACTTCCTCCATATAAACGATGCTATGATGCTACTTTGCCATGAAACAATTTGGACCAAAGTTGAGTGGATTCTTCCATCCTCTTCCTTGACATGAACAAGTGGCCCCATCTTCGGTAGACTTGTGGGGCTGGCCTGACTTCTCCTTCCTGGGCTAAGAGACTCACAGAGATTGCGCAAAAGGAGAGCTGACATGTCAGGTGGTTAGGCAATTTCCCCTGAGGGATCATTCAGTTGGCAGTGCTTCACTTCAGAGCCTACAGAAGGCACAAAGGAAGTTAAAATCTAATCGGGTACGATCCTAGGCCCAGCAGGGGCAGATGGCAGCTGGAGGCAACGATCTCAATTTCAGGTAAGCCATCCTCTCCTGGTCCTTCATCTCTGGTAAGGTGCACATTTACTCTTGTTACTTAAGTCTACCCAGCCTCATTCCACAGGGAAGCAATAGAATGAGATCACAAAGAAATAATGAAGAAATCAAATTTTTAAAACTCCAAGGGATTAGCTGTTGGGGAAAGTCAACAAATAAGACTCACATCCTATTTCCTTGTACCTGCCACATGGCCGGGTTGGTGCTATTTGAACTTCATGACCCTTCTGAGGCTTTGCTGCAGGATTGGATGACTCCCCATGACCTCTGAGCCGTCTCATCTCCCCCAGGATCCCCACTCCAAAAGACAACTCTGTCCAAAAAAACTTTTAGAAAAATTAAAATCCAAACCTAATATCTATTGAAACATTTGTTCCACTCTGTGTAGAAGGGGACCCCTTCTTCTTTGAGCCCATCCATGTGGCCCTGAGCCCTAGAGTCAGTTCAGGATGTTGGATGACTAGATAGGAGGAAATGAAAGTAGATGTGGGGATGGCGGGGGAGGCAGGGAGGTGCGGGGTAGAGGATGAGTTTTTATTGTATTTTTTTCTATTCCGTGACGTGTTACATATCTGGTTACAGAAGGATGGAAATTATCTTTTAAAAGTACAAGACAGCCAGGCACGGTGGCTCACGCCAATAATCCCAGCACTTTGGGTGGCCGAGGTGAGAGGATTGCCAGAGCCCACAGGTTCGAGACCAACCTGGGCAACTTGGTGAGACCTCATCTCTACAATAAATCAAAAAATTAGCCAGGCATGGTGGTGCATGCCTGTAGTTCCAGCTGAGGCAGAAAGCTGGAAGGCTGGGGCAGAAGGATTGCCTGAGCCCAGCAGGTCAAGGCTGCGGTGGCCATGAGCGTGCCACTACACTGGGGGAAAGAGACTCCGACTCAAACAAACAAACCAAAAAAAGGTGATTTACTGTGAGGTTTACAATAGCAAAAAATTGAGAACAACCCAAATGTTCCTCAAGGGGAAGTTAAGTAAATACATTCCAGGACATCCTTACAATGGAATACTATGCAGCCATTAACAGAAATGAGGTAAAAGGCATGTAACGATGTTACAGTATATTTGGTTTAAAAAAGAGATAATAAAGCAGGATATATGGTCTCATTTCATTACAAAAATAGGTATCTTTATAAAGGCACAGAAAAAAGTTGAGAAATACAGGTATACCAAGGCATTAAAAGTGGTTATTTGGGGGCCTTAGAATTTTGGTTGATTTTAATTTCTGTTCTGCTTATTTTCTATTTTCATATGACATGAGGAATGTTAGTATGTGTTAACATGTACCTCTCAAAAAATAGCAGTAAAGAGAGAAAGCAGGGCCAGGTAGACAAGAAGTCTCTTTCGACACTGGATGACTCTGGATGTACTGGCAACAAGGTGGTAGACTGTGTGTCCTACCATGTCCCTGCTGTGACAGGGGCAGGCAGAGGCAGAGACCCTACTTCCAGGACTCCTTGAATGCATTTACAGTCATCCTCCTAGTGGGCCTGACCACTTTCTTAGTTTGGGATGAGAGCTGGCAGACATCCAGCAGCAGCAGGAACACCAGGCAGATGATGGCTGGGATGTAGATGCTCACTGACTCATTCAGAGATGCCAAGGTGAAGATAGCTCCTGGAATGGAAAGTGAGGTCCCTGAGGTCCCCTGGGAGAATGCAGGAGATCTAGGAGCTCAGGATTCTCCAGCTAAGGCTGACCCACTCCATTCCAAGCCCTCCCATTAAACAACCACCCAACCCCCAACATACACATACCCCAAATTAGCTGAACTCATCTCTCCGGCCTTCCAGAGAAAGCAGGACCGGAATTAGAAGCCTCTTAAACTAATGTAGCCCCTCTAAGAGGACAAGAAAGACACAACCCAGCCAAGTAGGGCAATGGCTGAGGTGGTTAGATTGGGATTTTGGAACAGATTCTCTCTGATCTTTCTCCTTTCTTAATCCTACATCTACTGGAGGGAAGGAGGCCAAGGGGTTATTGTTGGAAGTGTGGGAAAGATCTGAAAATGAGAGACGCTCCAGAGATGGAAAGAAAACCTGAGGGGTCAGGGTGGTAGGGGTGGCAGCAATGGTGACACAGACCAGAGAATGTAGAAGAGCCTGAAGATATCTGGCCTTTGAAGCAGCAGCTGTCTTTGTATGTCAGCAGTTCCCATAGGAAGAGCTGCTAGAAGGGGGCCTCTCTAGGGAAATTCTTTGCCTATCTGTTCTAGGGCTCCAGCCTCCCTGCTCTCCACACCAACCCGCCAGCTACTTAAGTCAAACGGTAGTGGCCGCTCCATCCCCTCATTCCAGGAGTGGGGTCGCTGAGGTTACAATACAGCCTCCTGATGGAATACCATGCAGCCATTAGAACTGAGGACGTAGAAGGTATATCTGACATGGGAGAGTGTTATATTATAGTACATTAAGTTTAAAAAGCACTTGTCCTAGTCCAAAGACTATGGAAACCTCAGTAGAGCGGGAAGTGCTCCTGATCCCAGAGAAAAAAGAAGGGTGGCAGCAGTAAGGGGAAGGTCTTTCCATCATCCTCCCCGAGAAAACCCCATTTCCTCAGGCCAGCTGGCCCCCTTACCCATCATGAGCAGGATCAATAACAAGTTACTAATCTCTTGCAGTATCGGTGGGCCCACGACCAGCAGCAACCCAGCCAGTAGTTCCAGCCAGCCCACAGCCGTTTGGTAGCTCAGGGGATCTGGCTGGTAGCCGAACACCTTTAACGGGAACACCTCAGCGAACTGCACGAACAAGGCTTTCTAAGGGTGGCAGAGAATGCCTGTCAGACACACTCACCGAGGATACACCGTCCAGATGCTCCAGGGATATTCCATGCCTGTGCCCTCAACTTCTAGGACAAAGGCACTACTACACTAGTCAGGTCCAGGCCTGGGCAGCCTGAGGAGAGGGCTGTCCTGTTGGGGCTGAGCTTTGGAATCAGGAAACAGGCACTGTGCTCCCAGTGAGAAGGGCTGAGTGGTGGGACAGAGACTGACTAATTCTCACCAGAACCCTTAACAGATTACAACCCAGCCCACAACCCAGGAGGAGCTGGATGGCTTCCTAGTGCCAAGGTCTGGGGGGCTCCACAGCTTCTTTCTTTGTGCCTGGTCTGGTTTCTCTTCTACAGGGGAGGAGGGGCAGAGGGTCTAAGGGCTCATGAAACGGATTCCACTTTAAATCTCCTATGCTGGGTCCTGGATTCCACATTGTTAAGAGGGCTCAAAATGACTCTTCTTGCTGAGTCCCTGTCCCCTCCCCTCCCCCCACAGCAAATGACTACTTCACCCTGACCCTCAAGTCTCCCTTTTCCTGCTCCCTCTCCTAGGCTCTGCCTCCCCTACTCAGCACTGTTGGAAGCTGTTTAGTCTGGCTCTGGAGACATACTTCTCCAAATAACACCCCACCCTAAGCCAGGAGGAGAGGGGAGTAATCAGGCCTGGGAGAGGAAGGCCAACAGGGGTCTCCAAGTCTGGCCCTTTTGAGGGACTAGGGGGGATTGGTGGGCAAGACAGGAAAGCCTACCCATGAATCTGGAACTAGACAGAAGGCTGACAGGCACCTTCTAGGTTTTCCTTTCGGGCTTCAGGGAGAGGGCTCTGAGCTTTGAGTCAGGACAGTGTCTAGTTTTGGGTCCCGCTCCCTGACTAGCTGTGCAACCTTGAGCAGATACTCTTCACCTACAGGGCGTGTTTCCTATCCTGCAAAGCCAGGATTACTATAGCCCTGCCTCATGAACCTCCCAAGAACTGAAGCGAACGGGGGAAGAGGACTTGAAGAGAGCGGGAAGGGAGCTCGCTCACTTTCCCACTGCACCTTTCTCCTCTGGGTCCCGGAGCATTCCTCCTAAGGCTCTAAATTTGCCTGGGGCCACCAAAGCTCAGCCGGAAGGGGAGGTTCCGGTCTTTTTTGTCCAGGGAGGATCGGGAAATTCAAGGAACTCCCCGGGAAGGGACCCACGCCTCAACTGAGGTCCCGGCGCTTCCCCAGCTCTGAGGTTTGGAAACCGAAGGCGGGGGCGGGGGCGCCGGGAGCAGGCATAGCCTGGGCCGAGCACATGCCGCCGCGGACACGATCCCCCGGCCGCTTGCGCCCGCCGCACCGCTCACCATCTGCTCAGACACCGGGGCCGAGACCTGCGCCGAGAGCTTGGCCGCCCCAGTGAGCGCGAAGAAGCCGCCCAGGAGAACGCGAAGAGCGGCGAGCAGGAACGCCATGGCCGCGCCGACCCGCGGAACGCCGGGGCTCTCCCGCCCGAGGGCTGGCCACGCCGAAAACCCGCCCCCGCTACCCGTTCATTTCCTCCTCCCCCGGCAGCCGGAAGACTCGAGCCAGAGCCACTCCTCCCCTACCTTCCAGGGGGTCGTCAACCCGTGTGGGCCCTGCGCCAGCTGCGCGAGGCGAGAGCGTTGGGCAGGGCATGCCCATCTCACAGGTGGGGACACTGAGGACCACTGGCTCTTAACTGACTACACCTGTCCTTTTGACTTCTGGAAGGGTCTCTGTTTCGCAGCCAATACGAAGTGGAGTCAAAACATGGGTGGGTATCCGGATGTGGCTCAGTTATGATCAAAAGACATCCGGCTTCGTTCCTGCCGGTGCCACACTTAGGTGTCACCCAAACCCTCTGGGCCTCAGTATCCATATATGGGGATGACAGTTCTCTGAAGTTTGTATCAGGCCTAGTACAATGCCTGCACATGCAAGAGCTCAGAAAGTTATTTGTAAAGTAGTAAATTAATGTATAAAGTCGTTAGTAATAAACCAACTAGTAATTATTAAATAAGATGCTCTATCTTTGCCTGGAATATCTTTTCCTTCTCATTTCTCTCAGCTGGAACTGCAATGTGAAAGGTGTTTGAAAATTATGGGAAGAGAGGCTGTCACGAGCAAAGTCCTACAGGCCACTCCTGGCCCATCTGCACTTAGCTGGAAGTCTATCCAGAGCTGGGATGGGCAAACTACGGGCCCAACTTTGGCCAGCTGTCTGGTTTTTTTCCACTCTCCCCTTTCCTCTAAGTTAATATTTGTTTACATTTTTTAAGGATAAAAAATTTTAATGAAGCTTGTGCAACACATGAAATTATATGAAATTCCTTTTTCAGTGTTCACAAATAAAAAGTTGTACTGAAACAGCCACACTCATTTGTGCACTATGGCTGCTGCTGCGCTGCAACCTAATTGTTGAGTAGTTGCACAATATGGCCCGAAAAACCTAAATGATTATCTGGCCCTTTGCAAAAACAGTTTGCTAAGCCCTGGTCTAGTGGGCCTGAGAGGACCTGAGCAGAGGACTCAAACTCCCCTGCTGCCTCCATTTCTAGTTAACCTTTGCCTAGATCCTTCTGTTTCTCCTACTCATAACCTCGCTGATGTCTCATTGGCTGAAGAATGAAACGTTCCATGTGCTTATTAAAAAGGCCAAGCTGTTTCAACATCCAGGTTGTGCTATTACATTATAAACTGGGACTTTCATTACCTGCAATCTTTGTTACTAATCCAAATGTATAAATCAATAAAATAACTAAATTCTCTACTTCGGATTATTAAAATTATATATAAGTATTTACAAATGCATTAATCATTAAATTTCTCAACAAAAAGGAAAAAGTTATTAAAACATTATTTAATTACTGAACACAAACTCATATTAGGAAATTATATTTTAGGATACTTATACAAAACTTAACACAAAATTACTGTCTTTGCTGAAAGAAATATGCATGTTGCTATTCTTTCTCCTTTACTAATTTTTCTATCCTTGGAATTAAAGATGTGACTGCAAGTCTTAGAGCAGGGCCAGAAACCAGCAGATTTCTTTGTTTTGACTCAGTCAAAGCTGAAAAAGCAGCATCACATAAATAAACAGTTGAAAAAGGTAATAAAAATTTCATTGCCTTTTCATGGAGTTCTGGGTAACCTGTCTTCGCGTTTATCCAAAACTGAGTTACAGACATCGATTTAAATACTGATTGTAATCCTAAATCTGAAGATAACTGTGTTAGTCTTTCTTCTTCGAAGTCAGTGAGATTATTATTTTGGTGATTCACAAAAGGATTGATTATCCACAGATTTCCTGAACGCAAGTCTTGTTCTGGTGGAAAACAGTCATCAAACATTTGCGAAAGTCGTTCCAGGTGCTCAAAAATAATGCTTGTGATGCTTCTCATATTTAAGTCTGATGAGTTTGAGAATTCAGAAAATGAAGGAAACATGTCATAATCATTCTCTTGTGTGCGCTTCAACCACATTTTTAACTTTTTCTTAAATACATCAATTTTATTATACAAATTGAAGAAAGTAGTCAAAGTTCCTTGGAGACTTAAATTTAATTCATTTACAAGTGAAAATATATCTGATAAATAGGCCAGCTTTGCAACCCATTCCTCATCATGAAAATACTTGGCCAAATCTGAATGCTTTTGATTTAAAAATATTTCGATTTCATGCCGTAACTCAAATAATCTTTTCAAAATTCTCCCTCTTGATATCCAACGTACTTCAGCATGAAGTGGTAAATTCACATGCTCAGACCCCATCTCTTCACACAAAATTGTTAACATACGTGAATTCAATGCATTGCTCTTTATAAAACTTAAAATTTGTGCTGACTGAAAAAGAATTTTATGTAAGCACGGAGACAACTTTTCTGCTACTAAATGTTCACGGTGAATAAAACAATGTGTAAATTCCACTGTATTCACGGCAACTTCTTGAATTTTTGCCCTTAAACCAGAACACCTGCCAGTTATGCTTGCTGCCTCATCGGTACAGAGACCAACACAGTGTTTCCAATTCAGAGATTTACTGTCAATATATTTATTTATTAGTTCAAATATTTCAAAACCAGTTATTTGAGAAGGCATTTCAATGCAAAATAATAATTCTTCTTTTATGTCACTACAATCATAATCAATGAAACGAATATAGCACAAAAGAAGTGTCATATTTGAGATTTCTGATGACTCATCTATCTGAAGGGCAAACCACTTTGACTCTCTGACCTTTTGAATCAACTGATCTTCAATGTCTGCAGAGAGTTCATCAATCCTGTGTCCAATTGTATTATTAGAAAGCGGAATGGTTTTCATTTTGTCTCCCGCACTTGAACCCAAAACTTCCGAACACATTTCTACTAAATATGGTTTAATTAGTTCTTCAGCAATGGAGAATGGCTTCTTGCTGGCAGCAATTTGGAAAGCAATTAAATATGAAGCTTTCACAAGTGACTTTTCAACTAGTAAACACTTTTTTAAAGAATTGTTTTGACATTCCATTTCTAGAGACTTTTGTTCAAAAAAATCCACTGGTTTGTTTTCTAATTCTGAATGTTTTGTCTTCAAATGATGAGAAAGATTTGCTGGCTTCATGTTTTCACTGGATAAGATCTCTCCACAAATGACACACTGTGGCCTTGGTGAACTTTCTTTTGATCCAGGACAAATAATAAAACCAAGTTTTAAATATTCCATATCATAGGTCTGGAAAAAACCCAGTCTTTTTTTCTTTGCAGGCGGAGAATCAATTTCTGCATCATTTTTCTCATTAGACATAGGTAAATCTGAATAAAATATGTGAATCACTGTTACTTTCAAGAATAAGCAATGTTCTTCATGTTTCTCCCTATACATTTAAAATGTATACTTGGTTACTACTTACATTTATCAAAAGAATACACCGATTAAAGTTTCAGCACAAACCATGATACTTCCGTGAGGCCACTGAAAACAACTTGGAGGGGAATTAGCCATAGTGGCACACACCTGTAGTCCCCAGCTACTCAGGAGATTGAAGCAGAAGTATCGCCTGAGGCCAAGAGGTAGGGCTGCAG
>CAUYQG010091712.1:0-74226 GCA_963574415.1 Tarsius wallacei
AATAAATCAAAAACTAGCCGGGCATGGTAGTACACGCCTGCAGTTCCAGCTACTTGGAAGGCTGAGGCGGAAGGATTGCCGGAGCCCAGCAGGTCGAGGCTGCGGTGGCCGGGAGTGGCCACTGCACTCCAGTCTGGGTGATCAAGTGGGACTCCAACTCAAAAAAAAATAAATAAATAAATAAAATAAAAAATAAAATAAAATAAAAACTCAAAAAATTAGCTGGCGTGGTGGCACATACCTGTAGTCCCAACCACTCAGGAGGCTGCAGGGTAAGGATCACCTGGGCCCAGAAGGTAGAGGCTGCAGTGAGCCATGATTGTGCCAATGCACACCAGCCTGAGGGACAGAGTTAGACCCTGACTCAAAAAAAAATGGATTGTAGATAGAATTTGCATAAGGTCTTAATATAATTTCCTAGAAAACATCAATGAGTTTAACCAGCAATCCTGTTGACTTGCACCTAAACAAATGTGGAAAAGACAGGTAAGCAATTCCTGTGATGTCATAATTCACGTGTCCACAGAGCACTGAACTTACCCCGCCAAAGGGCACCACAGTCTCTTCAGCTGCTTGGCTCAAAGCCCAATGGGAAGTCACGAGAAATGGAAGATTCAACCATATCCAGCCCCACACAGAGGCCAGTTAAAGAAACCCTCATGGCCGAGAAGCTTCTCATGTCCCCATCTGCCTGTCTGTCTCTGAAAACAAGAAAAGAGTTGGATGCACACACGCACCAAGGATGTTACAGGGCATGGAAGTTTTGGCAGGGGTCAAGTGTGGCAGCCACTGAATGCAGTCGTCTGGCTAAGAGAGAGAGAGTGACCAGGGGACCTGACTTTGAAGCTCGCTGTTGCATTGGCGTTGAGACCACACCTCCCATGGGCTGCTCTGCTGGCAAGATGCCAAAGCCAACTGGTGTCTGGGAGACACAGGATTCCTACGATAGCCAAGTGGAGTTCTGAGACCCACTGCAGCTTTGCCAGCCTTCCTTGGGCTGTACAGCATGTGGGACGCATTCGACGATGCCCCACTCTCACTTCGTGGTCTGCCAACTGCCCGAGCTGTCCCAGCTCCCTCCCATTTTCTCAACACAGGCATTTCCCCAAAGAAAGTCCTTGCATGTTTAGACCTATCTTGGCATTTGCTGCTTGGGGAATCCGGACAGATAGACCAGGCAGCATCAGGAAAACACCATGCTTGGGAAAGAAAACCAAACTGGAAAAATGTCCCAGCTCCACTTCCTTCTGGTTGTGTCAAGCTACTTACAAAAACTTCACTTACTCCTCTGCCATGTGAATCTACTGGCTTAGAAGTGGCTAGCCTATTTTCTAGCCTCAAATCTTGGGTTCTAAGCTCCTGCCCTGCCGTTTATGACCACAGGGTAACTAGTGTCCTTGGAGACAATATGCCCAGCAAGGGGAGGGGTCACATCTCCACATGCTGCCTTTGGGTGAGAGGAAGGTACAGAGTGGACAAAACCTCAGTTAGAGAATGAGTGTCCTTGGCCTGGTCCCCTAGGGAAATGAGTGAATGGAACATGACTTTTGTAGTCCATGTTGCTTCATTACAACTTCAATCTAGGAGCTTCCCTTGAAACCAGAGCCATGGTACATAAGCAAACTGGCAGAGATTTCACCCACCTCATTTTCTGAGCCCCCATAGCTCTGTGTCAGACCTCTCTCCAGGAGCTTAGCACTTGTGCTAACAAGGCCTTGGAGTCTGACACATATAACTTCAACTCACTGGGGAGCTGGTGGGAAGCTACGTTAGTTAGGATTAGTTATAGCCATCTGTGTAGGAAACCCAAATAAACAGTGGCTTAATTAAACGCTGTTTTTTGTTTTGAGGTCTTTTTTTTTAATTTTTTTGGAGTCAGGGTCTTACTCTGTAGCCCAGGCTGGAGGTATGATCATGGTGATCATGGCTCTCCCCAGCCTCAACCTCCTGGCCTCAGCCTTCCAAGTAGCTGGGACTACAGATGCACACCACCATGCCCAAGTAACTTTTTGATATTTTGTAGAGACAGGTTCTCGCTGTGTTGGCCAGGTTGGTCTTGAACTCCTGGACTCAAGTGACCCTCCCACCTCAATCTCCCAAAGCGCTGGGATTACAGGCATGAGCCACCATGTCTGGCCCACATCAGTGTTTCCTGTTTCTTGGAGGGAGAACAGGAGAGGGCCCCTTTCCTTTTTTAAACACATTTCCTAGATTTTTCACCAACACTCTTCCTTTCCTTCATCTTATTGACCACAACACACTCACGCAACCTTACCTAACTGCAAGGAAGGTGAAGAATATAGTCTTAGAGTTGTTGGCATTCTGTTCAATTTAACAGGGTTCTAAATACCAAGGGAGAAGGGGCACTGGATACCATGGGGTAACGAGCAGTTTCTACCACAAAGACCAAAGGGAAAAGCAAACCTGGATGGGGGCTCGAGAAAGAGAGAGGGGGCTCACAGAGAAGGGGGCTGAACCAGACACGGAGAAGATGAACACTCACCATCTGGGGGTCATAGTTTGAGTATGTCTCACACTTTTAGTATAACCCATAAGCAAATAATGGGCAATATTTACCCCATCTAAGAATAAATATAAGCATGATTTGATTTATATTATATAAGGTGTGTAGCTAATTCAAGTCTCATGTTATTTTATGTTGCTATGATTCAGACACTTTTTTTAAAAGATAGGATCTTGCTCTGTTGCCTAGACTGGAGTGCAGTGGCATGATCACAACTCACCGTAGCATCCATCTCCTGGGCTCAGGTGATCCTCCCACCTCAGTCTCCCAAGTAGCTGGCACTACAAGCATGTACCACCATGCCCAACTAATTTTTTTTTATTTCTTCTAGAGATGGGGTCTCATTATGTTGCCTAGGCTGGTCTCAAATTCCTGGGCTCAACAGATTATCTTGCCTTGGCCTCCCAAAGTGCTGGGATTACAGGAAGCATAAGCCACCAAGCCTAGCCTGTCTCTCGTTTTGTTCTTTGTTTAATTATAGAATTTCAAAAACATGTTAATGTTGTGTTCTATTTAACATTTGTAATGTTATATGCAGAATGAAACTATTTTTAACAAAATACAAACAGGTTTGAAAGGAAACTACTAGAATAGTCATTTGTTCATTTATTCAACACTTATTTAAAGACCAAACATTAAACACACGAAAATAGAAATGACATAGTTCTGTGTTCAAAATGATCAATCTGTGAGGAGGCACAGACAGAATTAACAAGACACAGTAGGAACTACAATAAAGATATGTAAATAGTGTTGCAGGGGCCTAGAAGTGGGGCCCAGAAAACAGGCACTTCATAAAAAAAATGAAACTTCAGTTGGTGTTTTGAGGGATGAATAGAAGTTTCCTCAGTGGAGTGAGAGGAATTAGTAACTAATCTTAAGCGTTAGATCTAAAATCATGAATAATCAGGAGGGAAAGTTTGATTACTGCATTGAATCAGCAAATTAAAAGAAATTTTTAAAAATTTGTTGAGTCAGGGTCTTACTCTATTGCTCAGGCTGGACTACAGTGGCATGATCATGGCTCACTATAGCCTTGACCTCCTGGGCTCATGTGATCCTCCCACCTCAGCCTCCCGAGTAGCTGGGACAATAGACACACACCACCACGCTTGGATAATTAAAAAAAAATTTTTGTAGAGATACGGTCTCATTTTGTTGCCCAAGCTGGTCTCAAACTCCTGGGCTCAAGAAATCCTCTTGCTACAGCCTCCCAAAGTGTTGGGACTGCAGGCATGAGCCACTGTGCTCAGTGAAAAGAAATACATCTTATAATAAAGAGATATTTAGAACGTGTGAAAATGAGAATCGCAGCCATTTTCTCCCCAGCCCCCCCCAGTCCCCTCTCTCTTCACGGTTCAGAAGCCAGGTTAGAGGTGCTGAAGGCAATTTGCCCCTCACTAGGAGATATCAGGGGGCCGAATTATTAACAATTGTGGAGTGAGAAATCTCGTGTCATGAAAAGACTCCCAGTTAAAACTGCACCAGCTGCAGGCATCAGAGCTCCATCTCAAAGCCCAGCCTCCCTCCTCAGCGCCCAGTGGCAAGACAGGCAAGAAGCCGGGTCTTTGGCAAGAAGTGACCACTGACTTACTCTGGAGAGCCAGCAGCAGGCTCAGTAATGTCTGTCCACCGCCACAAGCTTGCTATTCAGAATGCTGAGCCAGAGCATGGAACTCACAGGGGAAGACCTACGTGGATGTTCCTCCATGCTGCTGGAGAAGAACAGCGGTCCACCCAGTCAACACAGCAGAAATCTGCCATGTTAAATCATCCCTTGTGGGGGTGGAGGAGTTTCCCCGAGACGTGGGAGCCGGGACAGTGCCATCTTCCAGAACCTAGATCCCTGCAATGCACAGGGCAGCCCATGTACTGTGGATGTGGGTACTTGGGGCCTGGTGACCACCCTTCCTCTGGCACAGGATTTGTCCAACCTGAGGCTGCAACCACTTAGGACACCTAAAGGTCTATTAGCACAACCAGCTTCTTAAAAACAGAAAACAGAATGGAAGGGGACAGAATAAAACACAATGAATGGATGAAATAAGGTAGCATAATACTTATATATAATAAATAATACAGTTAGTAATAAAATAACAGAATAACTTTACCATATGTAATGCACTATATGAGAGCATTACACACAGTAGAGTTAATAATTGTTTTGTGCAACATTGTGAACATGTGCGTGCATGGGCACACAATCTGCATCTTGATTAAAATGTATTTTTAACCATGGGTTCCAGGCAAAAAACCCTACTATCCTAGTGTGCCCCTTATCCTAGCAAGGCTTCCCAAACTGCAAAGACTAAACAACTAGAAGTGGCATTTCCCACAAGCTCCCGCAGTTAGAATTTAAATAGGATTTAGTTGGGCTAAACACACACAGTTGTGCGACATTTGGGAAGTATGATAAAGGCAAGGTCTCATGCCAGGCCCTTCTGATGCGGCTGTGACAGGCATGCCATGGGGGCCCTGGATTTTCCGCAGTAACAAAGCAGAGGTCCAATACCCAGCTGCTGGCTTCACAGGGTGAGTGGCAGGATCAGGGTCCATGTTCTTGAACCTGGATCCAGAAGCCGTGGCCTGGCTTTGGAGGTGAGGGCTGCCAGGGCCTCTTCTTCACCCCTGGGCCACAGCCGAGACATGTGTTCCTGGACCTGTCATTTGCCAAGTTGCTTCTTGGTCCCTCCTCTTCAGAACTGGGGGATGGCAGCTCCCAAAGTGGCCTAATTCTGTGGTACTGTTCTGGAAGTCACTTTGGAAGGCCCAGCCCAGCCCTCCAGCCCCCCAGGGAGTTCATGAATGCCTAATTCCCTTTCTGATTTAAAATGGCTGTGGTGGCTTATGTTCCCTGCAACTCAACCCTGTCTGGTCATGGAAAACAGGTATTGAGGGGAATGCAGTGAGTCACCAGAGTCTCACCTCCTCAGAGTTGAATTTGTGGCAATGCTGGGAGCTAAGGCCAGTTCTCTCAACACCAAGTCCCCTGTGTGGCTTGCTACCTCTCCCTGTACTTGTGCAAGAACAGAGAGAGAAAATGGCAATACACTTGAAGAAAGGGCTCAGGTCTGAGGGGACACTTGGTGCCCAAGTCTCACTCCCAAGTTCCCCTCACCTCCAGCGATCCTAATCAAGGAAGCAGTCACATGAGGAACAGACATCAAATGAAGAGCAAACGTGATACTTTTTTTTTAAGCAGGATTTATTGAGAGGACAGAAAAGCTCCCACAGTAGGAGGGGACCTGAGGAGATTGCCCAAACATGATACTTTCAAAAGCAGAACAAGATCCAACACTCCTACAGTGCAGGTGATCCCAGGTGACCTGAGGAGGATCCTGAAGTTTGGGCTTTCTCCACTGGAACAGAGACTGGGGAAAGAACCCAAGCTGCTGACCTGAGCAGCCCAGTGGACGAAGCTGGTCAGCCTATAACAGGGCTTCAGTGATGGTCAGGGCACACGAGGAGGAGGCCTTGTGGGAGACATGGAGACAGAGAAAGGATGGAGTACGGATTCCGTGGGGGCTTTGGGGAGACACAGAGAGAAGACAGAGAGAGGAGGGAGAACGGGTTCTAGGGGGGTCTTGGGGGATACGCCGAAAGAAGAGAGAGGAGGGAGAACAGATTCCATGGGGTCCATGTAGGAGCCAAGGGGAACAGAGAGAGGAGAGCAAACAGCTTCCGGGGTGGGGGGAGGTCTTGGGGGAGGCATGGGGAAGAGAGAGGAGGGAGAACAGGTTCCATGGGGAACAGAGAGAACAAGTTCCATGGGGGCTTTGAGGGAGATACGGGAGAGAGAGAGAGAGAGAGAGAAGGAAGAACAGCTTCTGTGGGAGCTTCAGGCTCTGCCCATCCAGAGTTATGCCTCTTTTGCTGGTATTGGGATGTGGGAATGGAGCTAAGAGGTGGGTGGAGAAAGTGACGGAAGGGATGGAAGAATTATTGACCCCCTTAAAGCAGAGGGAGGATGTGGGGAAGAGGACCCTAAACACTGCTCCCCTGTAGGAAGCAGGCCCAGTGGGCACGTCCAGGTCCTAGAGATGGGGTGTCTGCGCAGTCAGGAAAATGTGAGGGTTTCACGTCCTGAAAGGATTGGGGAAGAAGGTGAGAGAACGGTTAACAGAAGATGCAGGCATTAGAGAGCTCTTTTGTCCTCCTTCACTATTTTCCTCCAGAACCTTCCAGAATTCAGTGATCTCACGTCCACTCAGCTGTCACAGTACACAAATGTACAGGTGATCATCTCCTGCACTCAGGGAAGGCAACACTCCCACATTTCTTGCTGCTAGCATGGTCCCTCCCTTCTGAGTGAGTCCCGTGTGTAAGCTGGTGGTCATCGTATGCAGCTGGGTTTATTTTATCACAGACTCACTGAGGAAAAAAAACAAACACTGCAACTTTCCACAATAAAGTAAATATGTCAAGACAAATGACAATGTTGGAACGGAAACCACTTAGGGACGCAGACTAGTCAAAAGCGAACAGTTTCAAGACTATTAGCTGTGAAAGGTCACACCCTCCGACGCCCAAAAGGGTTTCCCCTGGATTTACAGCACGATCTCACGGGAGATTTATTGCATCTTAATGTTTCCCTCATGTTAACTTTCTAAGCGGTCAGCCTGGAATTCCTCCTGAGTCAGTCAGGAGTGAGGTGATTGATTTCTAAGAGCTGCTTCATGGTGCGTTCTCTGTAGTTCCGGTAACTTCCTTATGGATTCGATCATGGTCTCGCCGTCTAGCACTCCTCCAGATTCCCTCGCTGCCTGTCCACCTGCTCTCTTACCCAGGAAGCCATCCTGGAAGAACCACAGAGGAAAGCCTTCCACTAGGGTTCACGCCCAGGGAGGTCCAGCCAGAGACTGGCAGGAGGGAGGAGCTAGGCAAGGCCATTTGCTGCCCTGGGTTTCTCCTGTCCGGGTGTCTCCTGACAGGGTTCCCCCTCCACCCCCCTTCATTCCTCCTGCCCAGGTGCCTCCTGTACGCTCAAACTGACTGCACCCTGGGTGAAAGGGATCAGTTCCGGTCAGGCAGCCTCTCCCCACAATCCTCTTAGGCCTCCAGAGTGCAGGATCCACCCTCTCGCTGCAATCATGCCTGTCATTGGCCTCTAAAAGTAATTTTCTCTCTCAGGGCCTACTTCACTGACTTTAGCTTGGCTGTTGGACTTGTGTTGGTCCATGGAGTGTAAGCAGGTGTGACATCCAGCTCATCAGAGCAGCAGCTTTTTTTTTTTTTCTCGGCAGGGTCTAATTTTGCTGCCCAGGCTAGTATGCAATAGCATGATTGTAGCTCACCGCAGCCTCGACCTCCTGAGCTCAGGTGATCCTTCCATCTCAGCCTCCTGAGTAGCTGGGACTACAGGTGGCACCACCACACCCAGCTAATTTTTAAATTTTTTGTAGAGATGAGTTCCTTGCCCAGGTTGATCTCAAACTCCTGGCCTCAAACAACCCCAAGTCTCCCAAGTAGCTGGGACTATAGGAGTGCACCATTATACCTGGCTAAGTTTTTATTTTGATTTTTTGTAGAGAAAGGGGCCTCGCTATGTTGCCTAGGCTGGTCTCGAACTCCTGGTCTCAAACAATCCTTCCACTTCAGTCTCCTAAAGTACTGGGCTTACAGGTGTGAGCCACTATGCCCGGTCCTTCTTCTAGTTGTCACAGCTACTCCCCATTTCCCGTGAACCCTGTCCTGTCCCGAAGGCCTGCGTCAGGCCACCCTGCCCACCTCCAGCTTCTGCACTTTCTCCTGCTGCCTCTTCTCTTCCTGGAACTCCACTATCCCCTGCAGCACACCCAGCGCCTCCATCCTCCCTCTGATGCCTTCCCTTCCTCTCCCCTCTGGCGGCTTGGGACCCACAACCTCCTTCCCTGTGCTGTGATCATTAGTTAATTGCCAAACACAGCTGGATTCTTAAGCCAGTGGCTAATTGCAGGGACTGAGTTTCAAGTATTTGGAGTGTGAAGTAAGGAAGTTTCAAGTATTTGGACTGTGGCAGTTTCAAGTATTTGGAGTGTGAAGTAAGGAAGCCTCTGTGAGAAGACTGTCTGGAAACAAGTGAGCTAGACCCTGTAGCTTCCAAGGGCTGGGGGGCCTGGCTCCAGAGGGAAGGCAATGAGGGTCAGAGGCCACCCAGGGAGAGGTGGGGAGGGAGAGGGTGTTCTCAGGCCTACAAGAGGACTGTGGTCACTTCTCAGTTACCATGGCAGCCAGTCCACAGGACTTCACTGGAATGAGGCAGCAAAGTCTTCAATGGAGCCGTGACCTTGGGAGCCTAGGTCTCCCATCCCAGCAACTGTTGTCCTTGGTCATCACTACTAAAAAGGAGCCCACCAATACTCTCACACAGAAGCAAGGATATGTCAGAACCTATCCTGGAGCCAAGTGCTGTGGCTCATCCCTGAAATCCCAGCACTTTGGGAGGCTGAGGCAGGAGGATCGCTTGAGCCCAGAAGTTTGAGACCAGACTAGGCAACAAGGTAAGACCTCAACTATACAAACAAACAAACAAAAAATTAGCCAGGCATGGTGGCACATACCTATAGTCCCAGCTATTCGGGAGAGACTGAGACAGGAGGATGGCTTGAGCCCAGGAGTTGGAGGCTGCAGTGAGCTATGATCATGCCACTGCACTCCAGCCTGAGCCAGAGAGCAAGACCCTGCCTCAAAAATAAAAAAAATTATAATAAAATAAAAAGTCTATTTGTTGTCATTCTTCAACAATGCATCTCCCCACTTCCAACTGATTTGGTTTTCTCCCTTTTACCTTCCCTTTCTTTTTCTTCTCCCCCTACCCCCTTTTTTAACAACCCTGGAGACATTTTTCTGCCATCACTGTCAGCTCTCTGGGACTTGCAGAGCAGATACTCAGGAAGATGTGTAGACCTGGGAGGAGCCATGGGGCATGTGGTGGGGGCGGAGGGTAGGCAGAGGAAACACCCAGCACGGGCACAGCCTCTGTCCCAGCCTCCCCTGCCCATCTCCAAGTGCACAGATGGGCAGAGAGCAGAATGAAGTGCTTCATCACGCAGAACAGATTTCCTTAAAGAAGCTTTAGAAACGTAACTGTCCTCCAAGAGATGGTGCTGAGATGTATATACATTGTGAACACATTTAAGGTCTAAGAGGCAAAGATTACAGCTAGCAGCGGGGCTGGAACTAAATGGAGATGAATAGTGTCAGAGATGAGGTGGGGTTCCTGGCCCCAGAGGCCAGGAATCACCTGAGACGCTCCTGCAGGTGTCCTTAACAACCCAGGTCAGAGGGCCAGACAGGGGCAGCAGAGGGAAGGAAGCGGGTGTGAGAACACAAGCCTGGTCCAGGCAGCAAGGTCTAGCACCTAAGCAGCCATGGGCTCAGGAAGAGACTCCTGGAGAAACTCTGAAGGCCAGCCTCCCTCCTGGCCTCCCTCACTCAGTCCTTTCCTGGCATCCTCTGTATATCACCTGTACAGAGTCCCCCACACGCCCAGGGCTCAGCAGGGCCCCTGGATGGGCAGGAGCATGGGGCTAGGTGGACGGGATGCCACTGGCCTTCTGTGTAGATGCTTGCGGCTAATATGCGGACACTAGAGAGATGCACTGAGGCCCTGACATGCACTCACAGCACTTGTCTCTGACGTTTTGCCATTTCTAAGTGCAGTGGGGATGACAGGTACCTGTTCAACCCTGGGAGGCCCTTGCTATTCATGACTTGATGAAGAAGTGTCCAGCCACAAGACCAGCGTGTTCCAGTGTCCCCAGGGAGCAGATAAAGCCCAACTTCTTTGATATTTGATGTACCAGGTCTACACTGGATCGCCTTCGAGTGTGTGCTTTGGGGCAGGAGGGGAATCCTTTTTTTCTGAAAAAATATGCAACCATTGAATTCCCAGGAAAAGAATATTAACAAGAGAAATGATCCTTTGTTGAGTCCCTAGAACTTTATGACAACTTGCCAGATATCAGCTCTGTTTGCCCACTGTTTCTGTCTCTCTGGTCTCTCTCTACTCCAGCCTCTCACTCTCGCTGGTACACTCTTCCCCGTCTCTCTTCCCCAGCCAATTCCTGCTTGGCTTCCAACTTTATCCCCAGGAATCCTGTCCCTGGGGAAGCCGTCTTGAACTTCCTAACACCCTCTGTGATCCACCTCATGGTCTCCCAAGCTTCTCCTCCACAGTCTGGATCACAATTTCAGATCCCAAATCGCTGATGTCAGCATTCGTTTCATGCCTGTCTCCCCTTCCAGACTGCAAACTCCATGCCGGCAGTGTGGCAGCCCCAGAAACATGTCACCCAGATCTCCTGCTGCAGGGAGGGAGGGGACTAGCCGGCTCCCACCCAGAACTGTGCTAGGCCACACTTCCCAGGGCTACTTCCAGCCCCTGCCTGAGCACAACACTGCATTATTTCATTTATTTCTTGAATTGGGGCCTGGCTCTGTCACCTAGTCTGAAGTGCAGTGGTGTGATTATGGCTCACTGCAGCCTCAACCTCCTGGGCTCCAGTGATCCTCCCACCTTGGCCTCCTCAGTAGCTAGTACCACAGTCCTGCATGCAGACCCCTTCTGGCCTCTGGGACCCTTTGACAGGCTGCCTTGCAGCAAGAGCTCCGTATTCACCTGGCTAAAACTTTTCAGTGGGGGCAGTGCAACCTCTTACCCTGGGGGTGACTTGCGGGGCCATCTGAAGGCCCCTCACCTCCTCTGATGCCAGCAGCAGTTCCTGCTGTGCTCCTGTTTCCTCTGTGCCTGGCACAAGGCCTGGTGTATAACAGGCCTATGGAACACAGTTGGGAGGACAGGTGATTGGAGCTGATCTGGCTCACCTCTGGGACTCCAAGGCCATGCCCACGGAACAGGCACCCATGCCCCAATCCTGAGGGCTCTGTATTCCACAAATGGCAATGCCTACAGAGAGGCACGCTTCTCAACAGTGCAACAGCCGCCCCTTATTGCGCACTAAGTGTGTGTTAGGCATTGAGCACTACAGTTTAAAACATCAATCTATTTAATTCTCACAACGGCAGAATGAGGTTTATCTTACTCCCATTTTACAGATGAGAAAACTGAGTCTTAGTCAATGAGAACAGTTTAAGTTTTCCTGTGGTGACCAGAAAAAACCCTAAATTTCGTAGCTTAGAACTATTGTACGTATACGCCGTCCTCTCATCACTTACTGAGTCACAAAACAGAGTGAGCATAACGTTTTGTTTCTAAAACTGCCTGTAACTTTCTCTTGGTATCATGTCATGTCAGAGCAGGAAGGGACTTTCAGATGCTCCCTGTATCTTTAAACATACTGATCTACGAGACGTGCGCATGGACCTGCATTCAGGGAGACAGGGGGAGAGGGTTTCTGAATAGGGTTGGGAGGAAGGAGTAAGTGTTGGCAGTTGTTTAAGAGGTAGGAGCTACTGGCTGTTTGCTTCCTGGTAGGAGAACACATCTGAGATCTGTGCTTATTGGAGGGCAGGGGGAAGTATTGTCCCAGGGCAAATTTCTTACAATAAAATCGCCCAATCAAAGGTACTCTGCACATCTTATCCTTCAACATATGTCACCAAGTCAGTCTAAAAAACGTTTAAAGATCTTTTACCAACCTACTATCAATGGCAAGAAAAAGCCACAATCTCCATCTAGGCCTGACCTGTCTCTCATCTTGGCCAGTCCAGTGGGAGTGTGATGAGCATGACATTCATTTATATTTTTTATTGTAATTCACGTAACACAAAAGTTGCCGATTTAAAGTAGACAGTTCAGTATACTTGCAGAGTTGGACATCCATCACCACCACAATCAAATTTAGAACATTTTCAGCCAGGCGCCGTAGCTCACGCGTACAGAAAAAAAAAAAAAGCAAATTTGAGAAGGGATTTGTCCACAGAGGTGGGCGGGGACGCAAGCTTGGACACCCCAGAACATCATTCGTCAAGAATGTCTCACTCAAGCACGCCCTTCCCCTCTGGGAAAACACAGAATTTTACATTGTCTAGGTTATGGATAGTATTAAGGGCTTGATACTTACATAATAATGCTGCTGTGGTTGTGCTTTTTAAAAGAGTACTTAACTTTTAGAAACACATAGAAAAATATTTATAAACGAGACTATAAAAAATATGAAATTTGCTTCAAATAAATTCAGATAATTTTCCCAATGACAAGTAGGAGGCTGTACAGATTAAAGAGGCTTGGGTGTGAGTTGGTCATTGTGGAGGCTAGATGACAGGCACATAGGAGCCGTGGTGTCATTCTGTCCACTTATATGTATGTTTGGAATTGTCTATTATTTTATTTTGTTTTATTTTTTTGTAGAGATGAGGTCTCGCTATGTTGCCCACGCTGGTGTCAAACTCTTGGGCTCAAATAATCCTTCCACCTTGGCCTCTCAAAGTGCTGGAATTATAGGCATGAGTCATTCATTGTGCCCAACCCATAATTTTAAAAAAAGGTTTTAAGAAACAAACAAGCTGGGCTCGGTGGCGCAGCCTGTAATCCCGCACTTTGGTTGGCTGAGGTGAGTGGATTGCCTGAGCCCGTGGGTTCGAGACCCGCCTGGGCACCTTGGTGAGACCTCATCTCTACAATAAATTAAAAAAAAATTAGCTGGGTGTGGTAGCGCGCGCCTGTAGTTCCAGCTACTTGGAAGGCTGAGGACAAAGGATCACCGGAGCCCAGCAGGTCGAGGCTGCAGTGGCCAGAAGCGGCCACTGCACTCCAGTCTAGGCGACAGAGTGAGACTCCAACTCAAAAAAAAAAAAAAAAAGAAACAAACAGCCGGGTGTGGTGGCTCCTTCCTGTAATCTCAGTACTCGGGAGACTGAGATAGAAGGACTGCTTGAGCCCAGGAATTCAAGACTAGCCTAGGCAACATAGCAAGACTTTGTCTCAACAAAAAATTAGAAAATTAGCTGGGTGTGGTGGTGCACACTTGTAGTCCCAGCTACTCAGGAGACTGAGGTGGAAGGATAGCCTGAGCCCAGGAGATTGAGGCTGTGGTGAGCTGCCACGCAGTCCAGCCTGGGTGACAGTGAGATCTTAGTTCAAAAAAAAATTTTTTCTATTAACAGCTAAGCCATATAGTATACTTTAATTACTTTTCCTTTTTTGCAGAACTTTGTTTTCTATAGTGTTAAATATATTTTTTTGCTGTTATTGTCTGCTTAGTTTTCTCAACACTTAGGACCAATCTATTCCCACTTCTTTACCTAAGAGTTCTCTAAAAACTAAAATAGGCTGGGTACAGTGGCTCACACCTATAATCTCTGTAATCTCAGCACTTGGGAGGCCAAGATGAGAGGAATGCTTGAGTCTAGGGGTTCGAGATCAGCCTAGGCAACATAGCAAGACCTCACCTATACCAAAATAAAATTAGTCGGGCATGGTAGCACATGCCTGTAGTCCCAGTTACTTGGGAGGCTGATGCAAGAGAATCACCTAAGCCCAGGAGTTGGAGGCTGGAGTGAACCATGTTCATGCCACTGCACCCCAGTTTAGGTATCAGAGTGAGACCTCAACTCAAAACAAGAAAACAAAAAGCCTATAGTAAATGAGTTCTGGTCCTGATATCCTGCAACCTCCCTCTCATTTTTCAAAGAAGGAAGCAAATAAGGCTTTGAACATACAAGTGTAGTTTGAACCCCAGATCCAGAATGACTAAGGCCCCGATTCAGGTTCCAGAATCACCCTCCTGGCTGGCTCAGACTCCACATCACTAGGAACTACTGATATCTTTGCAGAGACTTGGAACTGAGGTTATGTGCACAGATCTGTTCCTGTGCTGAGACCCCCTACCTGCTAGTCCTAACAACCGCAGCAGCTGGCTTTCCTCCACAGCATGAAGCCTACTTGCTGGCCACGCCTGTCCCTGACAAGCTGATGCTGGCCCTTGTGCGGACATGGCACTCTGTCATTTTCAGTCTTAATCTTATCTCTGTGGCAGTATCCAGAATGCCTTGCTCTGGGTGTGTTGTTTCAGCCAGGCAACTAGAAAAGAGTCTATTTTCATTTCATTCCCTTTTTCTTTTTTGAGTTGGAGTGTCACTCTTGTCGCCTAAGCTGTAGCGCAGTGGCACACTCACGGCTACCGCAGCCTCAACCTGCTGGGTTTAGGCGATCCTTCCGCCTCAGCCTTCCAAGTAGCTGGAACTACAGACGCACACCACCATGCCCAACTAGTTTTTTTTATTTACTGTGGAGATGAGGTCTCACCAAGTTGTCCAAGCTGGTCTCTAATCCCCGGGCTCAGACAATCCTCTCGCCTCGGCTTCCCAAAGTGCTGGAATTACAGGCTGAGCCACTGCATCCAGCCTCGTTCCCGTTTTTAAAAGTCCATGTCCCCTTTGATAAACATGACAATCCTCCATCCTCCCAGCCGTGTTTAGAATCACTGGCTATTTCACTTCTGGTGGCTAACTTGTAGCAAATCCACGATGGCCAAGTTACAGAACCAGCAGCCTCTCCTAAATTTCCAACACAAGATTAAACTGTAAGATTAAATACACCTGTTCAAGCTGCACTCAACTCCCTCTGCAGTCTTATGACCCTTCTGGGGATTCTGACTTGCTCCTTGCTGGTGACCACCGCCATTGACTCAGCGAAGGGACGACACATTCTGCTCCCCCAGAATGGACTGGGCATGACTGAATGTGACAAATGACCCCAACCATCTCAGCAGGAAGCCATTTGAGTTCCAAGATCCCCCTCCGGAGAGATGACCTTAATACAGGCTTACAAAGGACAGAAGCAGCAGTTTACGAGGGCCTGCGAAGGGCCTAAGGTGAGTCCAGCAACTCCTCCCTACTCCCCGCCAGCTTGGTGAGGGCAGAAGACACAGGGCCTTGTGGGGAGCATGAGCTAGCCTACAGGACATCACCCCAACAGTGCATGGTGAGGCGGCAGCCACCAGCTTGGGCCTTAAGCTTCATGTCTTGCTGCTTCTATGTCTACAGTAGAGGCTGGGAAGCCACAACCAGGTCAAGTCCTGGTCAATGCCTGACAGTGTCGCAATTTTCTGGAACACCTGATATAACCCATAGGCTCCCACCACGCAGGAGACCAGGCCTGTGGGCAGTGCTGCCCACAACCCCCGAGACGGCACTCCCGGCCTCTCAGAGAGAGACCAGCAGGGCCTGCACTGGGGAATCCCCAGGCCCAGGAGCCTCAGCCAGAAACAGGGGCTCTGTGGTGACACTCTCCTTGGGTCAAGTGGCCATCACAACCAACCACCCTCAGCAAGTGCTCGTCATCGAAGGCACGGTCTCATTGAGGCCTCCCAGCGATCCTATGAGGAAGGCATGATTGCACGCTTACGTGGTGTGACAATCCTCCCAGAGATCCCACGAGGGAGGCATGATTACATGCTTACATCATGTGACAGTAGAACTGACCTTAGCCACAAGAAATTGCCCTTTTTTTGTAGGCTAAATACTAACAATTTCATGTAGATCAAGCTAACACTCTTACCTCCATTTTAAAGATGAGAAAACTTTCAAAGGTCCTGAAGCAGGAGAAAACATTAAAAAAAAAAAATGTTTTAAAAGATGTGAACCACTGCACTCCAGCCTGGGCGATGGAGTGAGACTCCAGCTCAAAAAACAAACAAAAATGATGAGAAAACAGGAGCAACCAGCCCATTTGCACACAGCTAAAAAGTATAGGATAATAAAACTGCTGATTCTTAAAACTTTACATTTCAGGCCAGGCACCATGGCTCACACCTCTGTAGGCCCAGCAATTTAGGAGGCTGAGGGAGGAGGATCCCTTGAGACCAGGAGGTCGAGACTGAAGTGAGCTATGATCACACCACAGCACTCCAGCCTGGGCCACAGAGCAAGACCCTGTCTCTAAAAAACAAAAATAAAAACTTTTCACTTTATATATTTCAAGTTTTGCTAATTTTGAAGTACTGTAAAGAACCCAATCTAATAATGTTTAAGCAAGACTTTTCCAAGATTTACTGGAGAAAAATTTTATTTTGCTTTGTTTTGATTTTTTAATCTCCAAGTAGCATCCATGAATATTCCACAAAACAAGTGCTCCTCAGGACAGACTTTGGGAAATACCTCCACTCCCTCTACCCCATCAAAGAGCCTGCAACATTCATGGGCACCGTCTGCGTTCTCAGGCGGCAGCCTCCCTGCCTCCCAGAACCCCACACACCTGCTCTGCGCACGCCCAGGTTGAGACACTCGACCTGTGACCTAATGAAGCCTTGCACGTTGGTTTCCCAGCCCAACCCATCCCCTTCCTCCCATTTGTGATGCAAATAAACTGCATCTTCCATCAAAGCGACTCACTCTGCCTCTAAACTCAACCTCTTCTTGGGATTGATGTGCTGAGTCAGTTGCAGGGTTTTTTTCTGGTAGTAGTTTCCAAAACTGGACGCTGCCTTCTAGTTCAGGCCAATTAAGCAACATGGTGTGTGCTTAGCTGGGCTTGTCGTCTTTCTTAGAGAGAGAACATGTGAACTTTACAGTCAGGGCTCCATTTATTACAGGCTTTCTTTAGGAGTAATATAAATCCATAATTTGTCATAATCGTTGTCCCCCGCCCTCTCCTGAAACAGTAACTTGGTAGGGAGGTTAGAAATCTGTCATAACCAATGACAGACATCTGTGCATAAAAATAGCAAGTCTCAAGTTTAATATTTTACTGCCATATTTTCAAACAACTGGTTAGGCAGCTGCTACTGTTATCTTCCAATTACTTCTCATTTTTCCAGAGTTTTAAATGCAAGCTGTAACACATTAAATCCAAATTTCTATATGCTCTTAAAAAAATAAAGACTTTCAGAAACTACTACCCAAAAAAAGTTGAAATAGAGAGGGAATAGGGGCTAGTGGCAGCAAGACAGAGAACCCTGATGACTTGCTTCAACTGCTGTGAATGTGCAGATGGGCTGTCCCTGGGCCTGGGCATTCTCCATTGACCCGGAACTGAAATGTGGCAGTTTGCAAAAAAAAACAAAAAAACAAAACAAAACACTGTTCCTTGCAGTCTTGCAAAGGTGCTCAAGAAGAAACCCCTTCCCTGGGCGTTGAATGTCCTGCATGCTCTGGTATGCTGCTCTACCCATGGTATCCAAATACACACGAAATCTCTCAAAAGACTTAATAGGTCATATTTTGGAGGCATCAGTTCAAACAAAATTGCACATGATTCCAATTGAATGGCAATGCAGAAAATGAGATTATTTTTCCAACATCAATATGATTTTCATGAGGCTTGTGTTTAGAAATTATAGTTTTGCTAGAAAAATAGCACATATTCTTATCTTCTTTTTTTAATCTGACTCCTTGATCCTAATTAGGGGAAGTCAAGGTTGAGGGTAGGAGGCAGATTGTCACGATTTCGCCACTCCTTGCCAGGTCTTAATGCAGATTTTAAAACACAACCAGTGTCACTGAGGCTTTTTTCAGGGCAAGGATATGAAGGAGCCACCCAAGTACTGTCCTACCTGATGCAGTCTACACTGCATGGCGGCTGCTGCTGTCACCATGCTACTGTCTTGGATTGGATCCTTCCTCCTCCTCTTCCTCCTCTGCCCCTCCTCCTCTTCCATTCCTCCTCCTCCTTTCTCCTCCTCCATCCCTTCTTCCTCCCTCTTCTTCCTCCATCCCTTCTCCTCCTCATCCCTCCTCCCCCATCCCTCCTCCTCCTTCTCCTTCTCATCCATCCCTCCCCTTCCTCTATGGCCTAACGTAACTATCACTCTTAACCTCTCCGTAGAGGTGGCTACTCTACAGCGATTTATTACATCATATCTTCCCAATATCATCAGGTAACTTAAGAAAGATTACCAGGTCTCCCTATTTCAGACTTTATTTTTTTAACCTTTTCCTGTTTGCCCTGAGAATACTTGTCAGCAGTGCTTGTGGTTGCAGCGTTCACCCTGAGATTAAAAAAAAAAAAGAAAAAGACAGAGCATCACAAAATATAGTAATTCTTTTTTTGTTGTTGTTGTAATTCTCGTTAGGATTAGAGACAAGTTCTATTTAGAAATAACTCCAAAAACAGTTTTTATATTTTATTTTCACGCTGAAAACCAGTCAGATTTGCTTCAGCCCCAAAAAGCTTGTTTATATAAAATTAAATTAACGTGGCAGTGAGCTGCACTTTTTTTTCCTAAATGGAATGGGTCAAAACTCCTGAGCAACACAACCAGTGTTCCACTGTCCAGATGACCCTTGACTTGGGATGGTTTCGCTGACCATTTATTTTTCAACTTTTCAGTGGTACAACAGCAATGCACATTCAGCAGGAACCATGCTTCCAGTTTTGAATTTTGATCTTTTCTGGGTTGGCAACAGGCGACACAACACTCTCAGGGCTGTCAGCCCTGACCTCAAGGGTGAGCACCTGACAGCATGCTGTGCTCAGTGCATTATAGGAAATGCTCAACACGTTGTCATCAAACGGGCCTTGTGTCAGGAGACTGTGCCCAGTCACAGGTCAACATGAGTGTGAGCATGTGTCAGGTGGGCTTGGCTGTGAGGCTCAGGTCGGGTGACAACTTGCTGCCAACACTGAGTATATCAGTATTCACCAGTCTCTAATGGCTTCTCGGCAGAGCACCCCAAGGTTGCCACAGTCCCTCTGTATGAGACAGGAGATTGCCATCTGAAACCTGCCACATCAGGGATTCATCAACATGCAAAATCAACACCTTCCCGTTCTTCCTCTCCTACTCCAGATGATTTCTGAATTTCTGTACATTTGTGGATTCACAGAGGCGTGAACAGAATGACATGACCATCACAAATGTAAATGTCTTTGTTCCTAGCACATTGCTCCAGCATACCGCTTCCTAAGTTTGGGAATAGGAGAAAAGGGACTCCAACCACTGCAAAGTCACCGGCACTTAGATGCCAGGGGCAAATGTGACTTAGACACTTAGATGCCAGGGGCAAATGTGACTTACAGTTTTCCAAAGATTTTTGGTCAGAAGTAGCTCAAACTCTCTTTCTATGTTCTTTTTCCAATGCTGATTTGTGCTTTAATAAAGCTGACATCTGCATCTCCAAAGAAATACTCCACTGTCAAAAGAATCTAGCTTCATTTTGTTTGCTTGAAATGTTTTCATTTCAGACCAAATTTAGAATACCTTGCCACCTGTTTATACCATCCATCTCCAGCAAGGCTGCCAACGCTCACCTCATCCCTTCCCTTCCCAGCTGGAACAGGCAAGGCAGGGCAGGAGATGCAGGGGGCTTTAAGTCAGTCCCTAACTCCTGGCCCTTCCCAAGTGCCCAACACTTGAGCTCTGAACTCTACAGAGGACACAGCGGGGCTCTGTGTACCTCAGGGAGCATCCTGCACAAAAGGGTCAGTCATACAGTTGGCGACACTCATGCTCCCTGGGAACGCTGCGGCCCAGGACGCCCCCAGGGAATGCTGTGGCCCAGAACGATATAGAACAGGGCAGTCTGCCTTGGAAAAAATATTGCAATGCCCAATACGTGTTCCCACACCTGCAAATAGGGCTGTTCATGGCCGCTGAGGAACAGGGCTCATCCTCTCCTGCTCTCAGACTATAGAATTGCAAAACAGTCACTTGCATTCTCCTATTGCCACTTAAGACTGCACCTTCTCACATCTATCGAGGCTTGAGAGAGAGCAAATAACCTTGGGCTAGGTTTTCTTAAGATTGAAAGCAACGGAAACCAACTCAAAATTGCTGAAGTAAAAAAAGAGTCGTGTTCTTAAGAAAACTCAAATATGTCAGCATGGTGACTCACATTTCTAACCCAGCACTTTGGGAGGCCGTGACAGGAGGTTTGCTTGAGCCTAGTTCAACACCTGCCTGGATAACATAGTAAGACATCTTCTCTACAAAAAATAAAAATATTAGCCGTGCATGGTGGTGCACTCCTGTAGTACCAGCTACTTGGGAGGCTGAGGTGGAAGGATCACCTGAGACTAAGAGGTGTTCTCACAGTTTTCCAAAGATTTTTGGTCAGGAGTAGCTCAAACAGGAGGTGGAGGCTGCAGTGAGCCGTGATCATGCCACTGTATTCCAGCCTGGGTGACACAGTGAGACCCTGACTCGAAGAGAAGACTAAACTGTGTTTGTGAGATTCAAGGGCAAGAATCTCAACAGGCCTCAGGAGACTGGATCAGAAAGTGCAAGTGATTGGACCCAAGGAAGTGCTTTCACTGGTCCTACTGACCTCCTGTGCTCTGCTGCTCAGATACAAAATAGTCACCCAGACCTGCCATCTCCTCTTGCCAAGACATGAGCCCAGTGGACCCAGTGGCCCTTAACGCCTGTTCATATGAAAGGGTCACTGACTAGGCAAGGTATCCAACCTGGTCCAACCAGACAAACGGACACTGGGTGATCATTACTGGGAGGTCAAGTTTGGAGGAGTGGGGGTAAATTAGGGGGTAAAACAGTTCCCAGGAATGGGTGGGGGTAGGGAAGAATGGCTCACCACAGAAGAGAAGATACTCCACGAACAGGAGGGTATCTTGGTACAAGAACGATTTTCCCAGAGTCACGTTGAGAAAGGAGGTTGTGCCATGTAAAAGGCTCTGGGCTGCAAGACCCCAGTCCTGGTCCTGCCACCGCCAGGTGGGTCGGTTTCAGGCAATCCCAACCTTTTAGAAGCTTGGTTCTATCATCCTTGGGCAGTAACTGTTTGTCTCGCTCCCTGAGTATTCCAGTACCAAGGCCCTGGCTTCATAATGCATCACACTCCCTTCTCATTCCAAATGAGACAACATAGGTGTGAGTACTTGGTGAAGCGCAAAATCTGGGTATTAATCTGGAAGCTGCTCTGAAATGCAATTCCCAATACAATACGCCTCTTCCCTCTCTTGGGAATCTGGGCCTTCTGCTTCCTAGCAAGGTGTCCTCAGCAGGTAGGAAATGTCAGACACCCCAAGCCACACCTCCCACACAAGAAAGCCAGGTGAGGCATTTTCCATGGGCAGTACACACATTTGGCCTACCGTCCCCTGCAAGCACACTCCCTTCCTGGCACGTGGGCACAAGTGGAGTCGTCAGCTGCAATTCCTCTCCACAGCTCATCAGAGGTCAAGTCCCTTAGTGCACTAGAAGACCCTCTATTTGCAATAATGGGAGCGGTGTGCATCACAGGGAAAAGGGACCCTCGTCACTACCCTCTAGGTGAGGTTATGGTGACGCTTGCCCACCTGGTTGGAAGATTATGACAGAGATGTGTGATGAGAACCAGGCAAAGTTAGACTCTTTGTAACTTTTAAAAAGTGAAATGCACTTTAAAAACAGAAGCCGCACAGGCAGATGGAAACCGGGAGTGAGTTAAGCAAGAGCCAGATGACAAGACAAACAAGGATAGGGAAAGAGGACCCAGGGGAGGTGGCAAAACACGAACTGCTTCCAGTACACACAAGCACAGACACTGGCGAGAGAGACCACAGCCCACGAGGAGGAGGCAGGGACCATGGGCCGTCAGAGGTGGGGAACACTGCTGAAAGGTAAACACCACCTCTACGTCTGTGTCCACAAAGGATGGAAGATGCCAGAAGTGGCTGTGTCCTGGAGAAAGGTCAAAGAAAAAAATATTACCAAGGGAAATGAAAAGTGACACCTGAGTTTATGTCATGGGGTTTACATGAATGCCAGAAACAATAAGAGTATTTTCCTACTACGATCAACTTTAAACCGGGACCCTGGGCAGCAGGCCACACTGCCTTGTAAGGATCTGAAGAAGTGGAAGGGCCCTTCACTTCTGGCCAGATGTAAAAAATTCATCTATACATTAAAAGAGAAAACCGTCTTTTCTTTACAGGACAACAGCAGGCATCAAGTATTTTCTTATAATTTTGGGGGGAGGGTGTGGTGCCCATGGAGAGAAAGCCAATAAGCATGTGCAGACTGTTTCAAGGGAGGACTTCCCCAAGTCCTGGACTCAGTACAAACCTACCCCTCAACACAGTGCTCCCACCTAGACTTCAGCTAGGGAGGCTAAGGCTGTACTCAGTCCTAGCAGACTCTTACCATGCAGTCAATGAAGGGATTGAGAACAGGCTGCTGAAGTCATGGCTATAAAAAAACACAACCGGCCCCAACAACTAAGCCATCAAATCAAATTTTGACCGATCACATGGCAACAGACGGGTTTAACAGCCTCTGAGTACGAGAATGAAGGTCCTCAGAGAAAGAAATGTCTGGGATACACGATTCCCATGGAACAGCCCCAAGCCCCCCCACATTGGAGAGGGGGGTGATACTTGGACACCATTTCTTGCACCCCCAAAGTCATGACTGAGGCACCCTTACAGCTGTCCTGGGCTCTGCCTGAAGGTGTGGAGCCAAATGGGTGTAAAGTGCATTATAGGGCTCGTCTACACACATGCAGACTCCAGGTAGTAGGCACTAGGCTGCACCAATGTGCTCCAAAAAACGGAAATACCTCACTAGCTCTGGTCCTGTCCCTTGCTCCCCGTCTCAAATAATTTGGAGTCAAATAAACCCCTCTTCCAATCTGTCCAAAAAGGTCTGGCTTCCAACGTGGGAATCTATACTAATAAGCAGGTTCCAACTCCTACATGACAGCATGTACAGGCCAGGGGTGCAGGAACCACGGCTTCTCAGTACTAACAGGCACACGTGTGCCTCCTACCTGTCATCACACAACTGACCACTGACACCGCTTCCCTACACCCCACAAGGAAGGGGTCCCCCTCTGTGGGAACAGCCCAGAGCATTCTCCAAGGCACTTCTGACTCCATCTTCCTCTGTCAGCCACCTGCTGAGTCAAAGGCTCACATGGAATCTACATCCTGTTCATTTCTGCAACAGAGTAGGTACTTGATAAATATTTAAACATAGCACAGAATTCTCATAGGAAGAGATGCCCGCCCAGTAAAAGAAAATGGGCCAACAATGCATTACACACTCAGTTCATTTGAGAAATGTTTACTCTAAAAATGGAGTTTACAACTAAAATAAATAATTCTTCCATAACATCCTGGTGTCCCCACGCCAGGGCTAAGGGGCAGTGTGGTTTGAGTGAAGGTGACACAGGTCTCCTAAAAGGATGTCACAAAACCAATGTGAACAATGGAGTACCATCTCAGAAGACACTAACATTTAAATATTTAGATGCTGCACATGAGAAATCACATCCATCTCCACTAATTAAATTAGGTAACCACATCTCAATTGCCAAGCTTCCAAGTGGGGAGAACATTCTTTCAGCTTACGCTGATATTTGAATAAGGCACTGGGAACAGGGAAACATTCTCTCAGGCATCTTCATTAGTGCTGTTTTTTAAAATACTTTATAAAGCATTATCCATGAATGGGGTTCACACCAAATATCTTTTACTTTCTTGGCTTTTAGCACTGGATTTTCTTTTAGATTAACATGCTAGTTTTTCCTGTCTTTTTGTTCTTGGGTAAGTGAATGATTTATTAGACCTGGTACTCAGTTTATGAGTTCTTCTCATTTCAACGTGAAGAAACTGCAAATATTTATAGCAGAAGAATCACGTTATTTGTTCCTGAAAATGTCAGAATACAGAACTCAGATCAGATGCCGAGCAGCAGTTATTCCCAAGCAGTGCGTACTGTAGTGACTAAAAATCCACTGACAAGTTTTCTTTCAGTTTTTCGCACTACAATAATTTGTAAACTTAAAACTACAAAACTCTTCCATTAAGTGTGTATTCACATGCTGCAGAGTTATGGAACCTAAACAATCAAAGACTTGAAGAACCACACCTTTCAAAACCAGAATTGAATCAATACTGTTAAATTAATCTTACGCTGTAAGGAATACAGTAATTAAGGTGCTGTTTGAATGAATTTTCCTTCCTTTTTATCTTGCATGCCAACACTCCAAAGGGGCTTTGTCTAACTCCATAATGAAATTCCAGACCTAGGCAATTAGAATGCAGGGAAATGAACCAATTGAGCATATACCCTATGAGGGCAGGGCCGTGACCAGTTTTGTCTGTCAACATGCCTAGCTCTCTGCCTAGCACAGTCACATTCAATTTGTATTGACTCAAATAGCAGGTGCAGGTACAGATCAGAAGACCCTCTTGAAGGCATCTGGCAATGCTGGTGAAAAGCCTTAATTCTGTACACCTTTGACTAGGATCATCACAAGAAATGATTACATATGTGAGCAAGTACTTAGATTCTAGAATGTCCAAAGCCCTTAGCTTTTTAAAGCAAGACCTGGCTCATAGCCTGGCACCGTGGACAGGATTTTGGATGTACCCCTCAGCTTAAGTACAGAGAGGCTGCTGTGTACTAACCAGTTCCACGGGTTTCACCCAACCCCAATGAACATCAAACCTCACAGTCACCCTGGAGGGTGATGAGGGTGAGGCACAGAGAGGTTAGGTCTCTTGCCCAAGAACACACTGGAAGAAGTCAGGTTCCAAATCGCTGTCTGATCCTAGAGCCCCAGTGGTACTGTCGAAGCAATGCCGAGAAGGTGAACACCTCTCAACAGTCCTGCCTCCACCCATCCTCTTTTCTGATGCTTCTCCCCGGAAGTCAGCACTGAAGAGTCTCAGGAACACCTGCCTGGCAGAACTCATGGATCTGGTGTCACACAAGTAGCAGGACCTTTGAAAATCTTTCAAATGCAAAATCAGTAACATTTTTTCCAGTGTGCCACTGTTCTCCTGATTGCTCCTTCCCCACTTGCTGGTAGTGGAATTCTATTCCATGGTTTGGAAAGATAAACACGAACTTCTAACAAAGCCAGAGAAACAAAATGAATTTCACGTTCCTATAAAATATGGTCCTTTGTTGAAATGATTTTTTAAAAAACTCGTGTCCAATAGCCTGTGAGGACAAGAATTATGTGGTATCATCTGGAGAAATGGAAAAGGCTGACAAGAAGCAGTCAGGCGACTCTGGGCCTGGGATGAGGGGTCCTAGGCTTCTGGGGCTTGCATGGGAGCAATGAAGCATAGAACCCACAGCAGGTGCCAGCCTGGGCCCAGGGTCAGGGAATGCAGCACTGGAGTGTGGACAAAACAGGCACCGGAGGGGGCAATGATAGGCCTGAGGGTCTGAGCACAGGGAAACTTCTGGTCAAGCTTTGTTTTACCTTCTGTAAATAAACAAGTATAAGTAAACAAAAGTAAGCTAGATAAAACACATCTAAAACCAAATGAGAACGCAATCAAGATTTTGTTCTCATTTATTACTGGCTAGAAAGACAATGTTACAGCCAAAAACGGCAATGATGTTCAAAGAATCCTCCAGTCTTTTCGGTATGCAAAGACATCTCTTCCAAAGCTGCCTGGTGTAATGTCAGAGTTCATGGAACCTCTTTTCTGGAAACGACCCTCCCTCAGTTGTTATACTCCTGCAGAGCCTGAGCCATGAAGAGTTTGCCCAGGTTCTGGGCGGTGAACTCCTTGATGTTCTGGCAGTAGGTGTTGATCTGGCCTGTGTAGGTGAGAACAAGAGAGAAAGAGAGAAGTTTCATGTACTACAGAACCCAACGCAAACCAGAAAGTCAGCATAGTACAGAGTTCTCAGTATTCTGTCTAAAATCAAGAGCAAAAGAGAATTTATTTTTCCATAAGAGATAAGGAATGTAAGTTCTTTTGAAAATAAGCTGTCTTCCACTCTTGATTGCATGGACAATGAAGGAAAGCCACTCACTCTTTAAAGGCTAAGAACACATTAGCCGCTAGTCAGAACATTCTGACTATGCAGATTAGACCAAGGCTGCACGAGACAACTGAGGAGGCTCACTGGCTCACCCTCAAAAGAAGGGAGAGTCTCACATAAAGTCACAGAACTGCAAACCCAGATCTGATGTAAATAGTAGAGCAGTTTCCAGCCTGTGCTAAACATAAAGGGGTCATCCCAGGCCAGGAAAGAGAAAGAACAGAGTGCATTTGAAGTCACTGCTTTTGAGTCTTAAGACTAATGATCTTAACTGATGCAGTAGTTACACGTTTCTTGAAAGTATAAAAACCGTAATGCTGTTTGAACTGGACTTTAAGGAAGGAACTGTGTCTCGGTTTCCCAAATTTACTGTATATGTGTACTAGAAAAGTTTAAGAAATTTGGATTTCTCCCCCATATATAGCAATAGACTTGAGAAGATAGGCTTTTGAGTAGGATTATCACTCTAATAAAATCCCTCACAATTAGCTGATTTAGCATTTAATATTTCTGCAGGAGTAAGGCTACAGTCAAATAAGAGCATGACTGAAATATATTTGAGATCAAATCCTGCACATCACACGGGATCGCTATCACCTGAAGGTGATGCCAAATGCCAGAGAAAACTAATCTAGAGTCACACTTGTGTTGCCGCAGTTTAAGTCAAAGGGAAACATTCGGGAGAGCGAGGGCCTGAGCTAGATGGTCTTTGCATTATGGGACTGCAAACCTTTCTTTCTTGGCTTCCATGAAAGATGACCTTCCATTTTAGAAAGTTTACAAGGCCATCTCAAAGAAGTTCAGACAGAGTAAAGCATGCAAAGAACCTGAGAAACCACAAAGACACGTGCTCAGAAACCACAGGTGCTAGGTTCAAGACCACCCTGCACCCACGTGCAGTCAATGAGCTCTGACGTGTACTGTTCTGTCTTAGCCCGAGCCTGCTGCTGTTCCCAGCATGAGGAAGCAGCCAGGCCTGAGCAAACCTGCTATGAGCAGCGAGTCCATCCGGGCAGGAGGCTGTGGTGGCTTGAAGAGCTTGGATAGGTCCTCCTCAGGCAGCGGGGGCTCTCCCCGGCTCTGGCGCTGCATGTTCTCCTGCTGACGACGCTGCTGATACTGCAATCAAAAGGAAAACCATGGGGTTCTCTTCTCCGTCCGAGAAGAAGAAAAGCCCTCCTTGCTCACGAGCAGACCCTCATGGCTCTGAACTCCAGCCTCAGAGTGACCAATGGCAACGACTGTATCTTGCTTCTAAAGTAAATATGGCTACAAGAGAAGAAAATTCCCTTGGTGTATGCTCTAGTGTCACTTTGAGCTCTAAGAGTTCTAAACAAATGATTCAGAAAACAAAACTGGTCATGTTAAGTAGCAGGGGTTTAAAAGGTGAAGAAGCCCATGATGGGGGTGGGAGGGGTGGAATGGGAGGAAGCCCCTGACACTGATGGCCAGAAGCAGCAAATGAGCCATCATAGCAGGTCGTTCTGTTTACTTTATCCCCACTGACCTAAGAATAACAATGCTGACAATGTTATTATGGCTGTGATCACTATTATTACTCAACAAATACTCATCTGTGCCTCAGTTCTAGCTGAGAGTGGATACCATCCCAGAAACCATTTCTAATACTTTCAAACGCTGGGTTCCTAGGATTCTCTGAAGAAAAGTGGGATATGTACAAAGGTATAGACCAACTATAAGCAAATAGATCAGTTACAATAAGAGCCAACAGCTGTGGATTACTCCAACAGTGCAGGAAATAATATCCCACACACAGCCTTAAAATAAGTCAGGTATAAGGAGCCAAGGTGGGCTGGTAAAAATGTAAAGTCCTTGGATTCCTATGAAGACCAAGGGAAATGATAACTCTTTCTAAAGAAGGAAAGTGACTTGTTCTATAAAGATTTCTGCACTCATTAGGTGGTATGAGAGCAGAAGGGAAACAAATCTAAGAAGGCGTATGAGTGGTGCTGGTACATTAATGAGTAAGTGCCAAGTTTCTTAGCACATACAGAACTCTGAAAAATATCTGTAAGACTGGATTCCAGAACTGACTCCCACAGGCGGCAGGCACTTGGTTATCTACGGGGGAGCCAGCAGGAGAGTGAGATCAAGTGGGGTAGGGTCTCCCCCTCTGTCTGTCAGAGGTTGGCAACCACCGTCATCTTTCCACTTTATAGAAATATATATGCCTTCTCAATTCTATGTGTGGTAGAAGCAACATATTCTAACTTTCACTATATACTGTATATGAACTCCAATATCAAACTTTTTAAAGCACACTGTTCTCAGAACTACTTAGTTGTGTGTAGAATACTGTACTTAACAACAATCTGTTTAAAGTACATTTTAATGAAAAGAGAGGTCACATATAAATACTACTTTCACATGTAAACATTCTGTGAACCAAATGCAAAGCACAATACAGTCCAAAATGCATTGTGGGCATGGTAGAAAGCAAGTGGCCTTCAGGCAGCACTACCACGGAAAGGAGCCATGGCTGTGCCCATGTGCACAGGCACCCGAGGAGGTTCAGGGGCCTAGGGCTTCGGTCTTATACTGTCTACTTCACAGCAGTTGGTCTATTACTTCCTATCACAGCTGCCTGCTCTTCATCACAACTGCTCAACTTTTTAGTGGTCTGAAGATTGCTAACTACACTGCCATGAGCCACTGCCAAGCCAACGACAGTTAGGAAAGAAATGAGTTGCAGTCCTTGGAATCTCTGCCTCTGAAGTTTGCCATAAATGTACCTCCTGTTTGCACAACCTTAGCACTGTACTTGGAGCTTAACATTCTGGTTCTTTCTAACACAAGTGCAAGTGCAACGTGTATATAATACAATAGAAGCATACTCTATAAAGGATAATCTCTAGAAATTCAGAGATCCAGAGTTACAAGCTAATAACAGTCACTGCTTCCCAAAGACCATGCAGAAGTTGAGGTCTGCAGTCTCTCACGCAGGGTGAACGCCTGAGCCCCAACACCAACCTGGTGCTTCTGCTGCTGCTGCTTGCTGGTGTTCCTCATGTACGTATTGTACTTTACAATGTCCTGGCTCATCTCATCCACTCTGTCCATCAGCAGCTGCAGGTTCTTCCCCAGGTGATTGCTGAAACAGAAACACACCGACACACCTTACTTTATGCTGGGGGCTTGCCCCTGCTCCAAAGTTCTGCAATGTGAACCTGTTATGCCTCTCCTAGAGGATGACGACAGCGCCTGCACAACAAGGTGGAGGGCAGAGCCATGTTACTTGGCTAAAAACATTCCCATCAGACTCACACTGGGATCTTCAGGGCATCTGAAATAGCTTCGTCTCTCATGGCAAGAGCTCAGGTATGTTAGGAGGGCCACTTACAGCTAATGAGACACACATCATTAAAGTTCACTACTCCTGAACTCTTTTCGCCATACCCCTAAATGTGCTCCAGAACACTCAAGAAACTAGTCACAGGAAAGAAGCTTGCAAAGAGATGACTACTTCTGGCATATGATTTCTCTAAGTTTTGGATAAGCAACAGAAGAACTTATTCTACAAAGCCAGTGAAGAGGCTTCTTTCCTCTTGCCTGTCCTAGAATCTGTGGTATAGTCTTTCAAACTTCTTTTTCTCTCCAGAAACTTCCATTGCACATCAGTTACTAAAATCCTTTATTTTTTGAGTTTGAGTCTTACTCTGTCATCCAGACAGGAGTGCAGAAGCATAATCATTGCTACTGCAGCCTTGACCTGCTGGGCTCAGGCAACTCGTCTACCTCAGTCTCCTGAGTAGCTGGGACTACAGGAGCATGCTACAATACCCAACTGATTTTTTAAAAATTTTTTGTAGAGACACGGTCTCGCCATGTTGCCCAGGCTGGTCTTGAACTCCTGGCTTCAGGCAATCCTCTCACTTCACCCTTGCAAAGTGCTGGGATTACCAGAATGAGACACCATGCCTGGCCTAAAATCTCTTTATAAAGTGATGTAATGGAGCCAGGCACAGTGGCTCATGGCTGTAACTCCAGCACTATGGGAGGCCGAGGCGAGAGAACTGCCTGAGCCCAGGGGTTTGAGACCAGCCTGGGCAACATGACAAGATCTCACCTCTACAATAAATGAAAATTAAAAATAAATAAAATGATATAATGGTTGGTATAATGACCACCATATTCACTGACTTCTGTCTGCAACTATCTCCTACCATGGTAATGCAAGGATGGCTATTATGTGCATATATATAGCTAGACAGACAGACACACACACACACACACACACACACACACACACACACACACACTCTAAAAATAGGAAGGTGACAAACAGCAGCAACCCATAACTTGAAAGCAATATTTCCAAAATTTCTATTTTGTGCTAGGAGACAGGGAGACAAGAGTGAATGAGACATTCACAAGTCCTACTTCACTGAGTTCCTAATGGATGAGGAATAGGAGGTGAGGAGACACTTACTCTAGAGGGCACAGTCACAACCTTGCCTTGAGGAGACAGTAGGTTGACAAGAAAACACATGATACATTTAGAGAACTGTAAACAATCCAGTGCACCAAGGGCAAGGGGCAGGGCCAGATCCAGAGAAAGAGCTGTGGCACAGAAGAGGCAGGCAAGAACCATGGTACAAAGACTCTTGTAAACACAAACCGCCCATCTGGATTTGAGTCTAAGGAGCCAGGGAACCAGCTATGGGTTTTAAGCAAAGGAACAACATATGAGCATCCAATTTGCATGCACGAAGATCACTACAACTTTGAAAGAGGAAATGGTTAAAATCAGGAAGTTAGGACACCGTCAAAGTAATCAGGAACAGAAATAATAAGGCCCTGGCCCAAGGTGGTCAAAGTCATGGAAAGAAGATAAAGTCACCCCAGGAACACATGTGGGGCAGAGAGACCCTGGGGAACACTGATGCTTAGAGATGAGCACAAGAGAGCTCCCAGTGGGGTGTGGGGAGTCCAGAAGAGCTGCAGTGTCAAGACATCCAAGACAGCAAGGTGAGGAGTCAAGGCTGAAGAGCCTACAACACCTGTGACACAGTGACATGAAGTCTTCTGTGACTCCAGTAAGAGGTCTAACATACAATGGCTGGAAAGCCAGAGTGTTGAGTTAGGTGGGAAATGAGGAAATGTAGACACTATCATGCAGGGACTTCTTTCAGGAAGTCCAACTGTGAGAAAGTGGACCCAAAGGTGAAATGAGATGGGTCATGATGGTCTAAGGTTGGAAGGCATTCCTTTTATACTTTTTTTTTTTTAAGATGGGGGGTACTTAAGGAAGTTTAAATGTCCTTATAGGACGTTTATAGGAGATGCAAGCTGAAGTAGTAAGGGGTTATAAGTCATGTTTACTTCAAGTGGTTCAGGAAAAAAAGTATACGTTTATGCAGTAGACAGAGAGTATGTGCAAATGTGGCAAGATATACAACTGGCAAATCTAAGCAAAAGACGTACTGGTAGATGTCTGTTGTATCATTCTTCCAAATTGTCTAAATATTTGAACACTGTAAAAAAAAAAAAAAAAAAAAAAAGCACGACTATAGAGAGGATGTGAACATCTATGAAGAAGGAGGGGACAGACCAGCCTAGTGAGGTCCCAAGAAGACATGAGGACAGGGACAGGCCTCAGGGGATCCTTTCATTTTCCCCAATGAGAGAATCAAGGGTCAAAGAACTATAGTAAATGTAAAAGGAAATAAGAAAAAGGAAAGCTCCCCACCAATCCTGTGGCTGGGAGGTTACAGGAAAAGCACTGACAGCGGAAAAACCAAAGGAAACGGTCTGCCATGTGCAGAGAAAAGTCCACTATTTGCACCTAGACCTGAAACCTTGGAGGTTGTCTACACTGGTTTTAGCAATGAGAAAGGTACTAGTAAAACAGATTCCTGTCCCTCCTTCCACCTCAAAATGCCCTTAACATGAAGTACCAGCATTCTTTGCTGCAAGTATATACACTGTAGTGAAAGAACACTGCCACAGGTCACATATCGGACTTTCTCTAACAGTTATCTTATGACCATGACCTGTAGAAACACAAACAATCAGAAACACTCAGGCATCTGGACAGGCCTTAATGGGTACCAGAAAGTAACAATGCCTAACTATCTCACAGATAACATTCACAAAAAAATCAGACCCATGACCAAGAGCAATTCTATAGGGATCTTCTCGGTACCAGTTCAACAAAATTCTGAACTGGAGCCTCATGGTGAGAAATTTCAAGAATACAGCCTTTTCTTTCATTGCCAAGGAAACGAAGAACTGAAAACACAGAACTTGAACAGATGTGAACCAAGACAAGAAGCGTTAAGCCCGCTCTGGCTATAGCATGCTGATCACCCCTTGTGTATGATGCCCAACCTTATGATGCCTCTTTTTCAAAAGAGGAAATAAAAGCTGAGTTGCTTTGCATGTATAAAAAGCTGAATGCCTCTGTTACACATTTTAAAATTAATAAAGGCAATAGGAAGACATTCTCCTGCTCCCCCCAAAAAATAAAATAAAATGAACAAAAGCTGTTATGAAATATCCACTACTAGAACTTTCATCTAATTGTCAACTTTTGTCAACTTTTGAACAAAAAGAACACAAGCTGTTTTACTCATAGCACAGAACAAATGTATCAGGTAAATTAAGAATTGGCGCCCATGTCCAGGTTGTGAAAGGGAAGACCATGTGTCCTAGAAGTGCACAAGAACAACTTCTGACGAGGTTTCTCATAAACACTTTCACAGCAACTGGCTCGACTGCCATCATCACGCAACTCACGTCAGAAGTTACAATCTAAAATATCTACAGGTACACACAGTACAGTGCTCTCATGCAGCTCACTGTGAAAGTCCACTAGCATCAGCACTGCCTCAAGGTGCTTCATTTTTTTCTCCCAACAGGAACAAACACTTACACCTAAAAGCATTTCACATGGAACGTGAAGGGCCCTTCTCTCTCTATGTCACATGAAAATATAGAAGATAAAAACTAGAATCAAATATACATCTAGCTCTTAGTTGTGATTGCAAACTGGGAACATTTCCTGGCTATGAGCAATGCTGCTCTGGAAAGTGGACAGTGTGGCCCACTGTGGGTGGAGGACAGCATCACAGGGCTGCATGTTCTGTGCGTTCAGGGAAGGAAAGGAGGCCTGGGGACGGGAGGGCATATGTAGTGAATGTGAAATTACGACACCAACACATACTTCATACATCAAGCTGTAACCCTGCATGTTGAAAAAGGATCTCAGCTTTAAATACAGGTGTGCTGAGTGTGTTTATGAAAGCAATAAAGAAAAATATGACTTTCTAAAATAGACAGATTAAAGGACTATCATGAACACATGCTTGCAGACAGTACCCTCTGGTGCCAAATAAGCACTGCAGCCTGGCTGCCACTTAGCACTCCATCCCTACCCTTGAGACCTGCTAGTGGCCTTTGTGATGGATTAATACCATGGAAGGTGACACTTCAACCACAGGCCTACTCACGCCAGAGCATAAAGGAACATCAAGGTGTCTGGTCCTTCTGGGCTCATCTCATCTGCCTTCCACTGAGGAAGTACAAAGTCTGTATTGTATATTCTTTTTTACAAGCCTCTATCCAGGATGAACAGGAACCTGATAAATAACTGAGCTTCTGCTCCAAACTTTTTCTGCTCAAAAAAATAAAAAGACAACCCTTGTTTCTTTTAGCCAACATACATCGATTGTCTACCTATTCAATTTCAACTACTGGTCTGAGGCTAGCCTCCTCCCACCACAGGGGGAAAAAAAAAATCACTAACATAAAGCAAAAAGGGCATTTAAGAGAAGCTAAATATGGGACTCTGACCAGACTTTGATCAGATGTGACTTTTTAATTACAACTGGCACTTCTTCAAACATGTGCTCAAAGGTGATATTTGCTTTTTTTCAATCTATGAAGCATGTTAAAAATATTTTAGTCTGATGGTCAGAATTAAGCATTAAGTTTCAACATTCCTGCTAAGAGTAATAGATGGAGGGAATAAACTTCAATTTTATAAAGAAAACAATCTGTTTTGTAACACCTCAATCAGCATTTTACTCGTAAACATAATCTTACTAGCTAGCTAAAGCAGTCACTCTGGAGGGAATCCTGTCTCCAACTAGCTAAGATAACCAAAGCCTGTGTAAGGTGCAGGAAATTCAAATCTTAGTTGAAAATTTGAACTGGAAGTTTACTACTGACAAAGTCTGCATTGAACAAGGGCAAGTACAACTGGCAAATGAAGGAAGAAGCATTTCCGTTTCTGTCTCCATCCTTCCCTGGAACATTACTAAATAACCAGGGGTGATACCATGTGCTTCTCAGAATAGTGCACAAGAAACAAAGCAGAATGAAACAGCCTCCTTGTGGCACTTAGCATATCAAAGCATAAACGATGTGGCAAAGAAGGAAGCAGAGGGTTCTTCTAAAGCAGAAATTAGTTTTCAAGCAATGTGCTTCACTTTACCAGTTAGGTGTTTCTCCTGGGATCTTAACAGAACCTGGCAAATACTACAGGCTACACATGTCTTAGCGACCTGAAAATGTTCTGAAGTTATTGTTTTCTTGTTTCACAGGTGAAGTCTGCATGAAAGAATCTTCTGCATTAAGTTATGAAAAAGGAACTTTTCATTGGGCAGGGCCACTTACCTGCTAGCAAGACTGAGCAATTCATGTTTATCGGCTACGGCTGACTTCTTTTCAAGTTCCCACATTAGGACATTGATCAGATGTGAATTTTTAATTACAATCGGCACTTCTTCAAACATGTGCTCAAAGGTGATATTTGCTTTTTTTAATCTGTGAAGCATGTTAAAAATACTTTAGTCTGATGGACAGAAGTGTTAAATTGATTATATTTTACCTAATTACAGGCCTTCTCCAGGATCTTTGTTTCATTAGCACTCTTTAAAAAATAAAGTTAGGGGGAAAGAAGCTAGTTTTACAGAGTCAAGCCTAAGTTGGGTGATTTCAGAAACTTTGAAAATGATATGAATTTGAGCTACAGAAAATAAAGTTTTTATTCCTTGTAATCAGGTATCTTTAGAATTTCATTGATGTTGAAATGTAAATGTCACAGTAAGTTAAAGCTGCACAACCTACATCTACAACTCAATTTAAAACAAATAGCTAGAAAAGAGAAACACTCTATTTCTTGGACTAGAGATGAACAAGCAGCAGAGCACTCCAGAAACTCCGCACACAACAGCTCAGACGCAGCAAGAGCGGCTTTACCAGGAACTGTTCACAAGTTAGCTGGTCCTTTAAAATTCTATACACCTAAAGTTTTAGGAGCCAATTGGGAAACTAGAAATGAACTGTCCTACATGAAGTTAAAGCCACTAACTGATTTAATAAGAAATAAAATTGTTCACACAAAGAATTATGGCGCTGCAAAAAAAAAAAAAAAGCAGTAAAATAAATAAAAATTTCTGTAACAGAAAATGAAACAATTCTAACTAATTACGAATTTTTAAAAAGCAAACATTCCAATGCCACTGAATGGGATCCCAAAACAGTTTTATCAGTTAATTCCCGGCATACCCGTCACCCACAAAATTCCCAATAAGCCACATTCTTGACTGAATCTGTAGAATGTTTCTATCTTTCCCATCCCCTCACAAAACAGGGGCTCACAACTGGGCAGAAAGAGCTCACAATCTCACAGCCGCTGGCCACTCTTTCTTTCTCCCTTTATTCAATCATTCATTTCTCCCAATTCAGTAGCTAATTAATTCCCACTCTAATTGAATTCACCCTTGGTAAGAACAGATGAGACATTCCCTGGAAAATAATTTGAACATGGAAAGGCAGAAAGCAAGTGGCAATGAGGATGCAGAAGACTTCTACAGCACACATGGCAAAGGCATTACCCACGACAAGCAGGGGCTCAGTAAACGTGGCAAACAAAACCCTTTAAAAAAACACCCCACCCTTTACCATCTGCCCCAAACACTTACGCTTCAGGGGAAAAATCTTTCTCTTTACAGACTTCCATCAGTTTAGGAGTCAGTCTATACGCCTTCAGAGAGAGGGACCCTTGGGCAGTTTTTATGGGATCTCAAATAAGGAAAAGAGAGAATGTTGTCACTACCAGAGCTCAAATGACATTGGTTCTAGGCACTTTCTGTTACATATCACACAAACTTTGCAAAATAAAGATCAAAATAAATAACCAGAACATTCGAAGCAGACCCAAATTATTATAGAAAACAGCAAGTGAAAATGTAGGACTATCTCTATCCTATTTACAGTAGGTAGAATCACTTTCTCTCTAAAACAAAACTGAAGACCCAAAATAATTTTCAAATCCATTCCTCAGCAAAAACTAGTCATCTTGCTGAAATTCAATATATCATGTCCTATACATCTTGTATAACTAGGAGGAAATTACTGATAAATATTGAACATGAAGACTTATTGCATGTACTTGTGGAGTGCAGTCAAATCACTTAAAATGAATAGCCCTGCAAACAAAATTCATCCATCCTAACAATCACTGTTCACATTCCTTAGTTAAAACAGATTCTAAAAGCAAAACCACTAAAGCCCAAGTGCTATCACAAAAGTGTCACTTTAGTTTTGGAGAAACTAATTTTTTCAAAACCGCTGAAGCACTCTGTGAGCAAGGAGCTTAGCACTCGTGGCATGATAACGGCTCTGGCAGGCCAATATTCGCCCAAAACCTGTGTTAACATTCATGTTGTCTGAAACTTAACACAGTGAAACTTTTAGCAATAGGTGATAAAATGAAAACCAAAATAGATTGAAACAAGTGGAAAATTCATCAAGGTCTGATGATGCAATGTTTCCAGCCAATATAAGTACACTTTAACAACTTGTTCTTTACTGTAATCCAATTGTTAACATACTGAAACAATTTGGGGGCAGCTCATAAGATTGATCGTATTCATTAGTATTTTTTCTGACAGATACTCAGGACGTTACATTTACTTCTCAGCTGGAAACTATATGCAAGTCTGCCAGATATGGCAAACTGTGAGTGTTTGGGGAGGGGGAGGCCATAAAGCTGTTAAATTGCCTACAGTTCTGATACAGCACAGAACATCTGGTCTGGAGAGCTTGAGGAAACACCATTAAATAGGCCGAAAAGAAAAAAATCTTTGTGCTAAGAAACAGTCCAGGTTTTGTATGCTGTTGTCAGAGGTATAAAAAAACTTGGCATGCTGTCTGATGATTGGTCAGTCACGTACAGAGCCAGACACTCCAGCAAGTGGGGTTTGTTAGACATCTGGTCCGGTTCCACCAGCCCCTCAATGAGGGAGGGAGATGGAGGAATAAAAATGAAGCAGCTACTCCGGCATTCCAAAATGTACACATCAGGGCTCTGATAGCAAGAAAAATAAACAGAAAGAAGGAAACCCTGTCTAGACTGAGCTGCTGCTGAGGCTGCTGCAGAAACAGGGTTGGAATTTACTTGAGAAGGCCTGCCAGGCTGCTCTCAGAGGCAAACAAGACAGCAAAAACAGCAGTAATAATATTAAGGGAAGAGAAGAGTAATGCGGCAAGCGCCTACTGACCATAGATGAGAACGACAGATTCCTCAATGGCATGCTGGTAGCTGAACTGGGAGTCCAGCAGTGCGCGGGTGACAAACGAGCCGTAGTAGGTGGACTGGTACCAGCCCACGTGCAGGTGGTCGATGTTCACATGGCGCAGGCTCCGCATCATCTCCATCTGATACTGGACTGGACAGCAGGGAGGGAAGAAAACGGCTGAACGGGGCCCCAACACCCAAACAAGCCTCTTGGGAAACTATTCATTAGCTATCAGGAGCAGGATCCCAGATTTAAAATTCATTCAGCTCATGTAGAAAGCAAAACAAAATTAGGCTTTCAAATCACTGGGGATTCCCTTTATTTCTTTAATGAAAAACGTTTTGCAAATGTATTAAGCACACAATATTAATGTGTTGTTCTAACCAAGGAATTAGTAAATGTGGTTTTCAGTCCCCTTTTTAAAACTCTAAAAATAGTAAATGTTTACAGAAAATGTATGTAATTACTAAACAGGCTAGATGTAAAATGTTTCATTTGGATTAATAAATGAGAAGAGTTATCAATCTCTTCTTCTTCACACAGCTTTTAGACTGAGAAGTTACAACCATCAGGAAAACGAAGGGAAAGCTAGTACCACGTTATTTACATGTGATCAGGACACAGGCTAGCGCTGACTTTAAGTAGGAGGACTCATTTTTGCCTTCATCTGGTGCCCCCTGCTGCATATGCTACATTTTAAGAAGAATTATTTTTTCTTGTCTGTGTTCCTTCGTGTTAACAGACACTATTTTTTTCAATAGAACAGAGTTATATTTTAGTCATTACGTATGGAATAAAAACATTTAATGACTTTTAATTTTGCCAAATTAATGACTATATTTTATTAACATATTTCATTATCTTAAAGTAGTATTACCAGGAAAATAGGCTCAAACTGACAATACAATAAATGACATTTTAGAAATTAATATAGCACAATAATGCACTGCGAATATATAATACAGGAAAAAGAAAACTTTGTAGTCAACATAATATCCAAGCTATTTCTATTATAACGAATGCATAACCATGTTGAGTGAACATATTTGCTTGACACAGAACCTAACCATTTTATTGCCAAAACTCTTAGTTTTAGCAAAAGTAAAGTTATATGTCATCATTCTTTTAGTTATAGCACTATGGTTCTACAAAGAAAACAAGATTCAGGATCACAAGATATAAAAGATCCTTCCTCAGATGGACAGTCTTATTTTCCATCACTTGTTAATAGGCAAAGAAGTTATAAATCTGCTTATTCCAAGGAAAGTTATATTTCCCATGCTAAAAGATGGCAGCAAACTCATCTACTACTCAAGAATGATGTGTTTTTACAGTTTTTCTTCTGCTATGCAGAAAAGCTAAAGAAATCCAAACAAAATTCTCTGACCACTCTCTGAAGGGACTTTCTCAAGCCCATGGCAGTTGCGGCAGAGCTGGAAGCTTGTTCTACTGTCAAGATGCATACCAGTTTAACTGACTGTTTTAAAAAGGCTCAGCCCTTCGCAAAAAGGAAAGGTGTTAATACAGAGGTGATTTGGCTAGCATTACTTTTTTTGTTGTTTGTTTTTAAGGGTATGGGGGAAAAGTGATACTAATAATACACCAGACACTTTTATATCCCAAACCACTGTGTCTGTAGATGAATGACACATGAAAACAAGTCATTTAACCATGTTCTACTCTAAACCACTATTAAAAACATCACAACCTTAGACCTATTTGATATATAATATGACAGCCTGAAAAAGCAGTATAAAGTTAATATGACAATCTCCTATCAATTATCTATTATCTCCCACTTTATCTCTCTGGGATATAATAGAACTCCTACCTCCCCAGCTAGTTTAAGAGTCTTAGCAATCACATAAATTTGGGAAGTGGGACAGAATCATTGCTATGATCCCTGCTTTAAAATTTCATAATTCTTTTAAATCAAAGTAAAATCTCTGATTTGGCTAATGAATTTTAAAGTTAATTTATGAATGAAAAGTCCCAATAAACAAAACAATAAACAGTAAAACAGGATCTCAAACTAAATTTGTAGTTTATTTTGAAGGGAAAGGGAAGAGGAGATGAGGAGAGATTATCAAACAACTGACAGTATGAACAAGATTTTATAGAACAACTTTTTAAAACCAGCACTTACAAAACATACTGGTATATAACTCAGCCAAAATACAAGCAGAGATTGGTTCTACCAACTTACAATAGTAGAAAAGAAAAGATAAATATAAAGGTTAAAGGGTCAATTAATAAAATCCCTTATAAAAATCTACAATGCCCTGGAATCTCACATCACATAAAATATGTGCTGAGTCTAATCTATCAAGATCCAGCACATTCTTACTTGGTTTGGACTTTCCACCCAATTTTAACTATTAAAAAGAGTGCTGTCTCAGAAGCATCCCACAGAGCAAAGAAGGATCCAAGAGGCCTGCACATGAGACTTGGAAAGTGGGTGACAGAGACCCAATGAAAGCCAGGGTGCACAGGACCCAGTTCTCCGAGGACTGCTCACACGAAGTGCCAATGAATGCATTGCTCTTCCGATTTTATACAACCCAGAAACAAGAGACACAGCTCACAAACCGTGTGCACAGTCTGACCTCTGCTGACATTTAGGTCTGCATCCTCATTCTAAAGTAGACGTACACATGGATGACCCCCATCTCCCTCCACACACACAGCTTCTCCTCCATCTCATGCCCAAATTTTCAAAAAGTGCAAAACCAAATCCTGCAGAAGCTTCGGGTGAGCCTAAGAGGAACAGCCTGACTATCTCAACACCGAGCTACTGGCAGCCACCGCCCATCAACTGAGCCGAGCTGCCAAGCCAGTTGCCATCTGTTTACCCCTCTGCCTATGGTAGAGGCATTGAGAAACAAGAACCTTTCCTTCCAGATTCTCATCTCCTGGGTGAAGGCCCTGCTTCTCACTCTTAAGAGTGAGGCTAGGAGAGCAGGCAGGCACACCAGAGTGCTGATTTAGATAAATGGGAGGTATCTCAGGTAGCTGGGAGTGGCTTGTGGCACTGGAGAATGCAGGGTAGTGCTGGTTGCCTCCTCATATCCAACAGGTCCTCACTTTCCTGGGTGGCGTTGAAAGAGGAGGATATAAAAGATGGAAGTGAGACTCACCCCTATCTAGGGAGTGGCTTACACCTCAGAAAGAAGAGACTCACAGTCAAAGAGACAAAAGGAAAAGAAAAAGAGGCTTCTTGATACTGTCCCAAGTGCCCATTGCTGGCAACTCTGCATAGCTGTCAGGGCTAGACGCGCTGCCATTTTTGTTCTAAAGTTCTCATATTCAACAGAAGCCAGAACAGCAATTTTAACCATATGAATGACATTCACTTCTGAGTGGATGGCTAAATATTTCCGGGGAATTTCCCAAAGATGAAAGGCAAGAGGAATATCCTAATGGAAGAGGGTACTATTTTAAATTTATAATGTCCAACTGAAGGGCTTAGAATTGTATAATGAGAAGTTTAAGAAATACCCTTTTAGACATTCAGTTTAAAAAGCAAATATTCTACTGACTGAGCAGAAGCAGGATGCAACAAATGAATGTCAAAGACAAATTGGTGGTTTTTATTAAGCCAAACTCAAATGACGAATATAAAAAGCTGCACTTTGATAGTGGAAGGAAATGGGGGGGGGGGGGCAGGGAGGTGGGATTAACAGTAATCGATATCTGTCTGGGGACAAGGGGGCATACCTCATCAACAAGGGTACCTGCACAATGCATAGTTGTATACCTAACCTTAACTGTACCCAACAATTTTAAAATAAAAAATATGTAGTTAAAAAAAAAAAAGCTGCACTTAGATGCAGTTGAGGTGATGCTACAAACTTTGAAAGGATTATAAAATGGGCTGGAGTTTTTGCAAATCTCTTCAACCTCTACAACTATCTTATTAATTGGCTAAACCTCTCCCAAGCAAAGAAAATCCTGCTTTACAACACTGAGTAACTTGTTGAAGTTTGGCACCAGGATATTCATATTCATTTTTTCCAGATATCCTTCTCTGCAAAACAATCCATTATCAAGTGCTGCCAAGAGCTAAAACTGTCTTAACTGAGGCAGGCTGCCCAATAAGTATTCCTTTAAAATAAATAAATAAATAAATAAATGACCACACTTGTCCGGTTTTCTCTTGTTTTATCTTCAAATATTGAAAACACTGAAAATAATACGTTGTCTCACATTTAAATGTGGTATCTGGAGTTACACTGTAAAAAAACAAGAGTGTGAGATCTGAGCACCCTGAAGATTACTGGCAAGGACAACAGAGTGTGAGCTTTTTAGTCCAGGAGAGTAATTCACCACCATTCTTTTCACCTTTAATTCTTTATCTTCATTTTTCAAAATGTCTTTTTGATTGTACTACTTCAAGTGAGGCCTCATGAAATAAAACTTCTTACTGAAAACCAAGAGCAAAGACTCGCCACCGTTTGATTAGATGAACTAAAAGTAGGAAAGTAAAGCTATAGTATACTCAAAATTAAACACTCGAGACCTGCCCTGCAGATTGAAGAAAAAAAGTGTTTTACATATGTGTTGTTATTAAGGAACTCTTAATGGAAAAAGTAATCCAAACTTCAAAAATTAAAAACACTTTAGGGACCTACTTACTGTCTAATATTGAGTAACTTCATATTTTATCAAATAAATCCAAATTAGTTAAAGCTACATGGCAATGAAATTATCTTAAAAATAAACATAGATAGAGACCACAGGAAGGGTGGCACTAGATACAAGGAAAAAAACTGCCACTCAGTGAGCAGTCCTTGTGTCAGACTCCCTGTAAAGTGGGCCACATGTCATCTAACTTTATTCCTCACAATGACGCTAATGAGCTAATCATGATTATTGACATTCTTTCAGAAGAGTTGTTTTTGCCACAGCTTCAACTTCTATTCGACTCAAACTCTGACTCTGAAGCCGAGGCAAGCACCATCTAGCAAAGCTCAGCAGTGCTGACATGAAGAGCAGGGTTCACTGCACAGCCACACAACAGAAACCTGCAGCAAACTGCAGGCTTTCACAACCACAGCCTGTGTATGTCTGATCACTACATTAACCCATAATTTAGCACCACCAGTAAGATTTTAAGTGATAAAACTACCAAAGATTGTTAAATGTCAAAGTTGATAAATATCACAAATATGCCATCAAACTCCTAAAATACTGTGTTTGATGTTGCAATGAGACTTGTGCCAAGAGTACTCTGTAACTAAGTGCTGGCTCATATAAAAAATGACCTGCACAAACATATCAAGTGAGGGGACAAACTGAGGCCAGATCTTGCACATGCTATTAGCGCAAAAAACCTAAAGCTCAACCAGGAGTCACAAATGGCTTAAAAAGCAAGAAAGCAAGCCAGCAAACAAACAAAACCCACAATTTTCCCGAGACAAACCAATGATTTCAACAAATATGACAGGGAAGTAGAGTGCATAAAAATCTCCCATCTGCTCTGGCCTGAGCGCTAACGGAGGACTTCTAAGAAAATAATCACGGGCCTCTTTGCAGCTGGACTGTGGGACCCCTGTGTGCCTCGGGCTAACAGTGAAGGTTCTGGCCATTATGTCGCAAGACAAACTTGATTCTGTGCTTTCCTCTTCATATCAGACTTTCTGCCAAGCCGCACATACGTTTCAGGCAACGTTCAAAGCTAGTAGCAGATGTAGATTTAAGCAAACAGAATGTGCACTGGGAAAAAAAAAATTAAATAAGAGTCTACTTTGGGTGGAGAGAATTATGGAGTACACAGATTTCTTAAAATTTCCATACTGTCCTTACCCAGTCTGCTTCATGTAGTCACCTCTTTTTTTAATTAATACATCTGTTATTAATGCCACCCTTGTGACTGCTTAAGAAGTTTGCTAATAGTTCAATTTTTCACAATAAAGTGTCCAACATAAATTCTACTCTACCTGGAAACTATCTGTTCCATTTAAAAAGAACGGCAAAAATGCTGCCTTTCTTAATAATCTTACGGATATTTTAAAAAATAGTTCATCTGTCCTGGGTTGTTTAATCTCTAAAAGTGTTTATGAATTCTGACAAAATAATTATTTTTCTAGGCCAAGCTGGGGGTGAAGGTGGGAATGGGGTGCGGTTGGCCACTCTATTTTTTCTTTTAAGACTAGTAAGGGGCGGGTTCGGTGGCTCAAGCCTGTAATCCCAGCACTTTGGGAGACCAAGGTAAGAGGACTGCCTAAGCCCAGAGGTTCGAGACCAGCCTGGGCAACTTGGCGAGACCTTGTCACTACAATTAAAAAAAAAAAAAAAAAATTAGCCGGGCATGGTAGAGCGCCTGAAATTCCGGCTACTTGGAAGGCTAAAGCAGAAGGATCACCTGAGCCCAGCAAGTTGACACTGGGGTGGCTGTGAGCATGCCACTGCACTCCAGCCTGGGTGACAGTGAGACTTCGACTCCAAAAAAAAAAAAAAAAAAGACTAGTAAGAACTTTGACAATTACTGGAAATCGAGTATTTTGAGGTTTTAATGTGTCTCAAGAAGGCTTATATGAAATGCTGGATTCTTCAGAGAAAATAACATGTATATCCTATAACATTATATTGTGATCTTCTTAACCAAATCATAAAACACAGCTTCTTTGAGGTTATGAGAATTTAAAACACATATACATTTATTCCCTTGGTCATGAAAACATATGCATATAAGTGGATGATAGAGAGCCAAGTACTAAGTTAATTTTACATTTTTTGAGATGTTTATACAAAGCGAATTCACCTGGAAGGGCCAGGGACAGAAACCCCTCACCATGAAGAACTCTCACATAAAGAACGTGACCAATGCTACACCTCTTGCTACAATTAAAAGTATGGTATGTAAGAAGACCAAATGAGAATTTCTGGGTTTGGGGGAGCAAAAAAGTACACTAGTAACAGGCTCTTTCATAAGGACAAGTAACACCTCTGTCATATTTACAGTTACATATGAGGTACTGGGCTAATGCTGGCAAAAAGGTAGGTGCTGAAAACATTTCAAAAGAATGGAGTACTTTAAAAATATGTGACTGTTGTTAATGTACTAAAAAAAAGTCACAATTATTAAGAATTATATACACAATTTTATATGTATGTTCTGCCGCATTCACAAAGGACTTGAAGTAGCTTGCATTAAACCACACAAAACAATGAGTAATATCAGGACTAGAGAACATCTAAATTAGAATACAGAAAGTAGAAACTGAAAGTGAGGTAGAGACCTGAATAAAGTGAATCAGACTACAGATATTTCGATTAAAATATACAAATTTGGCTGAATCAAATCAATGCAAAAAGAAAAACATGGTTATTCACATTATCCAAAGAGAGAAAAATACCAGACAGAGCTGAGTAAATAAAACTTCCCCTAGCACTTAGCCCTAAAATGAAAATGTCGTGTGGGGCTTCAATGTTAACTACTGTGCAATTTTTAAGAGGATATATTTTTAATAGAAAAAAAAAATCAAGCTTGATTTGCCTTTCCTACAAATCTGTGTTTTTAGTAAAACAAGGAGAGAATGACCTTGTGAGTACTTTTCAAATCACAAAAAAGTTTATTAAAGTTACTTTTTAAAAAAAGGAATAAAGGGCCAACAAAATGAATCAATAGTTCCATTCCATGAGAAACTCAATTTCAAACTCCGGTTGTTCAAAACACAGAATGTGATGCATCAGTAGTGACACCAAATATTCCAAAAAAGAACAAATGACTACTTTTTGGAGGTACCGTCTGCAGCATACACAAACTGGCTCATGAGATCACTTCATTCTGAACACCCTTACTGGGCACCACCTGCATGGGCACCTGACAAAGCTACAGCAACCTCATTTTCTAGGGTGCCCTCCAGTATGGTTCCCAACAAACCAGTGGTAGTTAACACACTTGACTTTCTGGGCCTTAATTTCCAAACCTAGAAATAATGGTTTCAACTTCCAACCATACGGTAATGGCAGTTTTAAAAGCTGACCAGCTGACTGGCTGGCTGCTCACTGAGCAGCATCTTCAGGGAAGTCCCACAGGCACCACACACCAACCCCACCAACCCCACCCTTGGTGGCTACTGCATTACTTCTGTATTTCCTCCCTCAGTGAGCAGATACTCTGAGTCATCAATTTTAACTACTTTTCCCTCACTCAGCTCACATAATCAGCTACCTTATGAGCAGGATTTGTTTTCTCCAAGGCAAGAATCATTTAGAACATTACTTAAAAAGTTAAATAGCCCATAAGATGTTAGGAGAAAAAAAGCAAAATACAAAACTATAAACCATACAAATGCCAGTATGTAAACAATGTAGGTTGCTCCCGCCTCCTAAGGAGACTGAAAAGAAATATGCCAATGGCACTAGTTCTCCAGAGAGTGAGATCATTTTGCTTTCTTATTCTTACCATTATTTTCCCGTGATTTTTGGCAAAAGAATTGTCTAATACATAAGATGTTAAAAAAAGTATGTAGATATATAGACAGAATATTTCTTTTGCTGGCTAACTTGTTGACCTTCCCATGGTCACCTATAACCTGGGTACTGATGCTCCTAAACTATGGATAGAGTACTTGGCAACTCAGAATCAGAAGCACCTAATCAGGTCTGGGTAACATCTTTACCACACATTGGTTGTGTAATGTACAACAAATTATCTAGACCGGTCTCATCTCTTGCCAAAAAAAGCAGGGGTTGGAGGGTAGACAGTATCTACTTCATAAGGTAGTTAAGATTAAATAAAATCATATACAACAAGAGTTTGGTGCACTGAATGATTTCAGGAAGAGCTCAAGAGGTCATCACCGTCAGTCAACTCTTGTTCAAAATAACATATGGAATCCAGAGACTATGGTATTATCTGGGTCAAAGGAACTGTTTATGGAGAACTGGGTGTAGTTAACTTGGTTGCTGAGTGTTACATCAACTCTTTGTTCATCTCCATAATGGAAAGGAGGGAAATGAGGAAAATGGGAAAGGGTATTGGAGATGGTATGTACAACCACAAAATAGAAAGGCCGTGAATCTGTGACATTTGTTTCATGAAACAGAATTCAAATGTACAAACAGGAATATGATCAAAGAGCAATCTACCATGAGAAAGAATTACAAAAGGAAAAAATACTTCTTAGATACTAAAACTGTAAGCTAATTATATTCAGTACAATAAAAAACAGATTCAATAAAGAAAGAGACAAGCTACAGAAATTAGATTTCAAGAAAAGGTAATCTTGGGTGTTCTATTATTACTGTGTATATAACAATATAATTGCATTGTACTATATAAAGTTTCTATCTCCCGAATCCATTTATAACCCTTCCAAAGAGAGGAAGTAAGTTTCCTGCCTCTTCTCCAACAGGTGACTTAAAAAAAAAAACACACTCTGGGAGTGGGGATGTCAGGAGGGATAAACAGCCATGCCTGCTTCTCAGGGGACCAGACAGTCTATCTGGAAATACTGTCCACGAAGCAAAATGGCTGAGCCCAGTGGCTGAGCCCAATCAGACAGCAAACAGTCATCAAGTGCCATGCATTGCAAAGGAGAATGGTTCACTCCAGCAACCTCAATTGTCTAAAGGTAAGTTTCCTTTATCTTCAGCCATCAGGACAATCTGGCTTAAAAACTTAGTACTCAGTATTAAAGATTCTATAAAAGAAGGCCCAAGGACACAATTTTTGAAGAGTACCCTTACCTGCAACCTAAGGAGGGGGGAGCTGGCAAGAACAGAAAGTGATAGGAGTTAAAGAAAGGGTTAGGAAGGGCAAATTTCTTAAGGTTTTGTTAAATCAGAATACAACAAGTATTTCCAACCACACACTCCACCCACTCTTTCTTGTCCTCACCTCTTTTCATACACACTCTGCTTCTTCCACACATTTTTTCAGAAAAAATAGAATTTCAAAAAGGATTAAGTAGAAATCTTCATAGCAGCTCACAAAAAATCTGAGGTTAGAAACCTCCAGCTTATCTTTAACTGAGCACTATCACTTTTCCTGTTCCTTTTAGGAGACAGAATCTAACCCAAGAGTGCTTACCCTGAGATGCCGAGGACTCTTGATTTTCCCTAAATCATATGCATGCGTACTTTTGTGTAGAGCAGGCCCAAAGCTTTCACCACATTCTCAAAGGGGCTCAAGATCCAAAAGAGGGTGACAAGTGGAGAGGCAGTGGAAGACACGCCAGCATGCCCCTAGCTCTCCCAACTCCACTCCTCGGCAGTATGTGTGTGGGGAGGGAGGGAAGAGGTTGTATAGAAGGCCATCATCCACTAGGGCAGAGCAGCCATAGAGGAGCAAATCGGCAAGGAGATTGGCCAGAGACACCTCAGGAAGAGCAGAAACCACAGACCAAGTTCATAGGACCCTCCGTGAACAGCAGGAGAGCAATGGAAGGGCAGTGACCCTGCCCCGTCCTGCTAAGAATAGACGTACACAATAGGTAAGGCAGGATGGATGCTTCGTCCTGTGAAACAGACAAGCGTTCCCAAGGTACACAAGAGGAAACAGGTACCACAACCAGAGAGCCATCTGCCTTTAGAAAGACACACACTGACAACGTGGGGGAAAATCAGTCTGTAGCAGAAATAGTCTATTATTAGACTATCCCAGAACAAATCTTACTCTAGAAATGGACCTTAGAAGTGGACAGCTCTACAGGCACACACTAAAGCCCATAGTCGAGCAACCCACGATCTTGCTCTATGCTGGAGTTTTTAAACTCAGGCCTCTCAAATCATTACTGAGTTTGCCTGTCATTGTCATTGTGTAACCTGTAGCTCATGAAGACACTCTTCTGTGGAGGGCCGCCTAGATTAGAGACGAAGGTGAAAAACAGTGTAAAGGGGGAAGTAAAGATTACTAAAAGTCACAAAAATTACTACAGAAAGATAATGGAAGGCTACAAAACAGAGCAAATAATTCTCTTGTGTGATTGGTAAGCAGGCTCCCACCAGATGTTTAAAAGATAATTAGCTTCCATCAGTTACACTTATGGAAATATACTGCACAAATGTAAACATAAATATCTGTATAGGCAAGGGGTACCTTTGACTTTCCTTATACTTGTTTCAGATTCTACCCTCCAAAACAAAACCTGTCCCTTAACACAGTACCCTCTGCTACTAAGCCAGCAGTGTCCCTAGGGATTGGCAAACATGCCAAAGGCAGACCTAGTGATATCCACATGAGCTAAGTTTCATCAGAGTATCTACAATGTTTCAAAGCATTTTCAAACCAAGTAACATCACCTTATCAACAACAAAACCTTCCTGTTTCCTCAAGGATATATATCTTCTCCTTGGAGAAAAGATGGCAATCCTCAGTTAAATAAAACCATGAAATGGCTTATGTGCTTCCTCCTTATATTTGGGGGAGAAAATCTGAAACAGTAGATGCACATGTTCACTCCCATGATGAGTATTCATGTGAGGTCTCACTGGGCCAGACCAGCTAGGTGCTGCCCAGACATTCAAGGTGTGTCCAGACCTGCTAGGTGCTGTCCAGCAATGGGTAGTAAAGACAGAAAAGGCTCCTGGCGCTGACATCCTAGTGGAGAGGAGGCAGACAAGATAACAGCACAGGATGACTGTCAACACTCCTGGGTCTACCCCAATGCTTCCTGTTTGTCCCCTAAAGAAAATGCCTGGATAATCCCACAGAATGCTCTATGCCTCTACATTGTCAAGAACAACCAGGATGCCAAGCTCAGGAGGCCTGGCATCGCACCTGTGAAATACAACATGCAACGAACAGCTGCAGGCTGAGAACATGGAAGGCCTGAGCTGCCTTTAAGGATAACAAAACAAAGCAGAGAAAAACCTCCAATAACGAAATGGCCCTTAAAAATAATTTTTTAATCATCTCATCTTTAATGCATCCCAAACGAAAAGATGGCCTAGTGTACTGAAACTGCAGCAGTAAAGGGCTAACAGGAAGTAATGGCCACCCTTCAGGGTGGAAGTGACATGTTCAGAGTTAGAGCAGGGACCAGAGAAAACTGCCATAAATAAAAGCCCATGTGTTTCTTTGCTAAGTTTTGATCATTTTTTTTTTGAGTCGGAGTCTCACTCTGTCACCCAGGCTGGAGTGCAGTGACATGCTCATGCACCACAGCCTCAACCTGCCGGGCTCAGGTAATCCTTCCGCCTCAGCCTTTCAAGTAGCTGGAACTACAGGCATGCACCACCAAGCCCAACTAATTTTTCTTAATTTATTGTAGAGACAAGCTCTCATCAAGATGCCCAGGTTGGTCTCGAACCCCTGGGCTCAGGGAATTATATTCCACAGGAATAAGTGGGAAAAGCCAGTTTCACTAAAAATAGAATCTAGAAACTCCAATGACCTCAGAAGAACAGAAAATGAAAATAAGACTCAAAATGGGGGCGGGGGGGTAAGCAGTGACAAGAACCACAGCTTATGAAGTGACAGGAGTTTTAGACTAAAGATGAGACCAAAGAGTACATGCCGGTTCCCCACAAAGAAAATAGACCTTGGGCATACTTGTGTGGGAAGAATAAGGGCAGTGGAGTGATGGGCAGGACAAGGTAGGGCTCAAAAGGCAGCATTCGATTTTCTTCCTAACAATTTTACTTCAAACAAGTAACAGTCTATCTCAAAATTTTATCATTTGTGGACCCTTTAATGCATATATGGCACTCACAAAAACCACTGATTTCAAGTCTTAATATAACTAAATATATACTTAATATCACTAAATATAAAGTAAAAATTTTAATAAAATTACAAGAAACTGCTATGTCTCCATAACTGGGATGAGAAATGGCTTGTAACTACCCTCGGTGTTTCAACAGGATTAGGAGCTCCATATCTAGGAAGTTTACTTTCTCACTCCATTTCTACTAAATTGGAAGGTCTTTACTCAGACTTATAGGACATCAATAAAGCAGCAAGCATTTGGTCACGGTCAGATGATCCTTGACACATGAGTGAAACAGAGACTCTAAAATTAAGATTTTACACTAAATGTCTGCCTAAGAAACAACTATACCTAAAAATTAATATTTCAACTAGGAAAACTATGAAGATTAGATTCTGATCCTTTAACATTAGAAGCTATTCATGTCTGCTGCATATTCAGCTGTAGGTATTTAAAATATGCCCAGCCATCTCATCCATTTCTTCCTCTAATAAATTAAAATGATCAAAGCTTAGTAAAGTTCCCACTTACTAATCCTAGCATCACAACCTCAATGTCAAAAATGATATTTTTACTCAGAACCAATACTGTCTGGCTAGCCATGCCACTTCAGCACCTTATTTACAAACTGGAACTAACTCTACTGGCAATGACTGTGTCATAAAGAATCTCCTCCCATGCCAAAGACTCATATGGGCATCCTGCTCCTCACAGGCAGTCTCGAAAAGCAGGGTCACAACTTACTCTCTTGCCACACACATCATTTGGCCCACTGTAAAGATGTACACTCAGAGATAGAGACTTCACCTTCATTATTTCCACTACTTCCCTCCCACACTGAATTAAGATTAAAAAGTATAATACATTGTTTCGAGTTGAAGACTCCGCTGAGTATAAGGAGAAAGGGCTGGTGGCTTTAATTATCCAATACCATGCATTAAAAGATGCATCCCAATTTCATAGAGTTCAGGTGCAAAAATGAGACGCATGGGGCCAACTGGAAGTTTCTCTCTGCTTTGTTTTGTTGTCCTTATATGGCCAATCAAGCAGCTCCTGGCGAACGGTACAGGCTCAAGGCTGCAGTGTAGGAGCAAAACCCTTTTCTCACAACACAACTGCTCTCTGCTGTGCCCACTCCATCCAACCTACTTTTTCCAGTCTTTTCATAACTCACACATAATTGTTAAATAAAAACTCTCTTCTCTTGAATCATGTATTTCCCATTATAAGCAAAAAGCCACCTGGCATGTCTTTATACAAGAACCAACACGTGCTCAGAAGGAATGCTCCTGTGCAGATCCACTGTGAGCCTGAGTGTCTAGCACCGTGCACACTTGTCTCTGGTGCTTCTGCACATAGTATGAGACTGACATCAGGCAGTAAAGGAAACAATACAGCTACCCTCTTTCTCTCCAGACAATATTCGTCAATAATTTTGCAGCTGTCTTTCCGAGGTTCTCTGCAACAGTGTGACTTGGGCTGGGTTGTGTTAAATGAAGTGCTACTTTGAATGATGCTTCTGTAGTTGAGACTCTTGTCCATCTTCAGAGTCAAGATTCATTATTTTTGGAAATAATCCTTTAGAAAGTGCACAATGTCTTATTTCACATGTGTCCTGGAGAAACTTTATTGATTTATTAAAAAGATGTCATTATAGCTTATTTTTAAATCCCACATGTTTTGATGGCATTATGACACCACTTGACAAAGTTTCAAAAACAGCCAAAAACTCTTGGAACTAGGGGCAAATGACTCAAGACACCAGTGAAGTCTATTTTCAGACATGCAGCTCTTCTTCACGCTTTTCTTTTTCAATTGCTGGTGCAAAGCATCACATTTTTAGATCCAGACTCCACTGCCACCAGGGCTTCTCAACCTGGCCACTAATGACATTTTGGTCCAGTTCATTCTTGTTGTGGAGGGCTGGCCTGTACACTGCAGGATATTTTGCAGTGCCCCAGCCTCTACCCTCTAGATGCCAGTAGTGCAGACACATCGTTCCCCAAGTTGTGACTACCAGAAATGCCTCCAAACATGCCCAATGTACCCTGGGAGTGAAACACCCAAGCCCCTTCACCCCTAATCCAAGCGCTGACTTAGGCACTCGAGTTCAACTGTCACATTTATGTAATCCTGAGACAAGTGTTCATGTTGTCTATGACTGAATGATCTACTGTTGATCCATATTTGAGATGGGACTATAACCTAATAAGGAGACTGAAACATCCAATGCAAAGTATGAAATTGATGTAAAAATGTTAACCTAAACAAACCACCCTACTCACTGAATATTATCTGACACACACCAATTCACTGTCCTCCATAGTACACATGCAAACTTTACTAAGCTCATCATTAAGAATTTTTAAAATCTTCTAGAAAAAGTGTAACCAATCCTAATCTATAAGTAAAATGCATTTGAATATGATTGTTTCAATGTCTTTTCCTCTGAAAACATCCAAATTTGAGGAAAGTTTACGTAATAATAAAAAACAGCTATCTTAAACAGTTAAGTATTTAATTTAATTCACTATCAAGTTATGATATAGGCCATGCAGGACTTTAAAAAGCTTAGATAAACTAACAACAGATGCACAGGTAGTTAAGATCTTTAAGCTGGTTGACTGTAGCAATCATGGCTTCCCATAACTGGTCTTTTGGTACAATACAACTTACTGATCAGAGAAGGAACAGGCGGTGGGCAGTACTATGGCTACAATGGCAGGCAAGAGAAATGCTAGACATGTGTTGCTCATCTTTTGGGTCTGGGCTCAGAAGTTCCTAATTTATGGAAACGTTCCCAGATCCCCAAGCCCAGGTCAGGCGCTTCCACTTTATGCAGCGTATTCCTGCTTTCATCAGGTCTGCCCACTATGCTGTAATAGCCTCGTTTTGTCTACATTTTCTCAAAAATGTTGCCACTGCACACCCAGCAACAAGCAGATATGACTGCCTGGCACTAGGGGATGCTTCCCCAAGTCCTTGCTTAAAAAAAAAAAAATTCAACTGAATCCTGTGATCGCTCCCCTTATGGTATATAAAAATAATAGTAACTCAAACAAATTTATCCAGACTGATTAAGAATATCAACAGCAAAAAAGTAATTCCTAAAAGCAATCTAAAACTTCAAAGACTCTAGGTTTTTAGAACTCTCTATGAGCACTGTATATGACTTTCTAAAGGGGTAGGTCAAGAACATATGAGTAATTTACTCATGTCTTTTTCAGAAAAATAAAGATAACATTTTAGATTATGTTTAAATCCAGAATTTCACTTCATTGGGTTTATTCACATAAGTCAGCTTACAAATCAATATATTTTGCAATCAAATTTAAACTAAGACATGTAATTTTCACCTGAAAAATGTACAACTTTAAGAAAATGCTCTATGCTTGTTCAGATGAGGTCTAATTGTACAGTGACATATGTTCTAGTGTGGCTGAATTCTCATTTATACTGTTGTCCTAATGTCCCACATGTTTCAGCATTTGCCTGGACTAAAACATTCCAGTTCATATGGTAAATTAAATGGTCACAGTTAAATGGAACTCTCATATACTGAGAGCAACAACCCTTAAAAAAAAACCGTTGACACCAATAATAACAGCTTCCACATAATAAGCACCTACTATATTTCAATCAATAAATCAGATACTTTCCATATTTTTTATGTAAGGTAAGTATTAGTTTTTTAAATTGTCACATAAATAACCTGCCCATATAATCATAGGTAAGTGACAACCATAACTAGACTTTCCCAGCTACCAGCCCCATGTTCCCTTCAATACACCACTAAAATGTTTATGTCCTAAGACTCTGACTCTGTTGATGGAAATCTAGAGTAAAGCTATAAAACAAAATTTGGGGGAAAAAAATGTGTTTTTAAATGGTCACCAAAAATTGCTTATACTAACAAAAAAATTATAAATTACCTAATATATCTGATAAGAGATGTTAAGTGGTAATGCATTCATGCCTTCAAGAATTGATATAGTACAGTTTTAACAATAATGTGATGAAGATCACTGAATAATACAAGAATGTATAATTTAATATGAAACATATATGAAAAAGTAAAAACACTAAAATTTAAAAATGCAAAGCATCATATTTTAAAAGTTCAGAAGGAAATATATCAGAAAACCACTGTGTTGAAGATGATACAAAATGGATAATTCTCCTCCAAATTCGCTAAAATATCATTCTAATAATTTTATTATCCAAAAAACATTTTAAAAAGAGAAACCCAGCAAGGGCTAAAAGTTCACATAGAGTACATTCTGTTCTCTAACTCATAACAAAATTCACATGCTCACAAAAGTGATAAAGTTTAAAGATATAGATAAGATAGGGAGAGAAAAGGCAAAAAGAGAGATGCAAGAATATGAGTTCAGTAACAGAAGTATTTCAAAAGGTAAACCAGATGTCCCTACAGAACTGCAGCAGAGGGACCAGAAAACAGAAACCCAAGATATCGATGGCTATAGTCAGATCAAAAAAAACATAAAAGTAGGTCCATCCACAACAGAACTGTCTGTTACACTGAAAGAATCAAGCCACGCCACTCAAAACTCAAAACTCAAATCAGCTGAAAGCTGTTGGTTAAGAGAATACTGGAAAGACAGAAGATTGCTTCCTCAAGCATTTCACTGGGAAAAGGAATCTTGGCAATCAGGTCAAAACATAGAGGTCGCCGGGCTCGGTGGCTCAGCCTGTAATCCCGCGCCTTTGGGAGTCTGAGGTGAGTGGATTGCCTGAGCCCGCGGGTTTGAGACCCGCCTGGGCAAGCGAGACCTCATCTCTACAATAAATCAAAAAATCAGCTGGGTGTGGTAGCGCGCGCCTGTAGTTCTAGCTACTTGGAAGGCTGAGGCGGAAGGATCGCCGGAGCCCAGCAGGTCGAGGCTGCGGTGGCCGGGAGCGGCCACTGCACTCCAGTCTGGGCGACAGAGTGAGACTCCAACTCAAAAAAAATAAAAAATAAAAAATTAAAAATTAAAATTAAAAATGTGGTACATATACATGATGGAATATTATGCAGCCATAAAGAAGAACAAAATCATGGACTTCACAGAAACTTGGATTCAGAGTCTATAACATTCAGTGATTTAACACAGAAACAAAGAAATGAGTATCACATGTTCTCACTCACAAGTGGACCCTGAACATTTACCATAATACTATAAGAAAGGGATTGGCAGTAGCAGGATGCTGCCAGGGGAGGGAGGTGGGGGCATACAACACCAATGAGGGTACCTGATCTCAAACCAGGAGAAGCGGGAACTAAAGGGAGGTCCAAATGTTACCCGTAGGATGCCCACTTGTATATCTAATCCTGAAGTGTACCCCACATTTTCAAAATAAATAAATAAATAAGGAGACACTTGATGGACTAATAGCTCAAAGTTTACAGACTAAAAGAGCTGTATGAAGAACATGTTGAAGGAGTGACCCTGGTCTTCACTAGAGGTTGGAGATTGTGGGGTTTCAAGTGGATAGCCATTTTTTCCTCTATCAAGCAAGAACAGCCATTAGTCGCCTGTTCTAAGAGAGATGGGGAAGGGGCAGAGGGTAGTGTGGCTCAAGGGGCTAGAAGGCAGTGACAAATACAATATTAGGCTCTATACATATAATTTTCGATTCATAAAGAAAGTAGGGGCTGGGCTCAGTGGCTCAGCCTGTAATCCCGCGCTTTGGGAGACCGAGGTGAGTGGATTGCCTGAGCCCACGGGTTCAAGACCCGCCTAGGCAACTTGGCGAGACCTCATCTCTACAATAAATCAAAAAATTAGCCGGGCGTGGTAGCGCGTGCCTGTAATTCCAGCTACTTGGAAGGCTGAGGTGGAAGGATCGTCGGAGTCAGCAGGTCGAGGGTGCAGTGGCCAGGAGTGGCCACTGCACCCGAGTCTGGGCGACAGAGTGAGACTCCAACTCAAAAAAAAAAAAAAAAAAAAAAAATCAAACAGTAGGTTAAATAGTGGAGGTTTAATATAAAGAATGATTAACTATGATAAAAAAGTAACTATCAGATATAAGAAAATACCAAATGGTACACAAGTGCTGAGGCAGAGCACCCAAGGAGGTACAACTTGGAAGAGCTTCACAGCTCGTGAAGAAAGTATGATTCTGTCTACCAGATAATAAAATTTAAAAAAAGTTCTGTTGTTTCACCAGAACAGAGTTTGTCTAGCAATCAACAGGCCACCTACTGTGAGTGAGAAACAGGTGATTGACAACTAGTAGTACTGAGATCCGCATTCCCTTGCTGGCTGTAAGCTGAAGACTGCCCTCTCTTTGTAGAGGTCATCTACACTCTTTCTCATGTGCTTTCCCCTTCATCTTCAAAGCCAGCTATGGGGCAAGTCCTACTGACACTTCTAATCTCTCTGACTTCTACTATTAAAGGGGCTCATGTGATCAGATTAGGCCCACCCCAATAATCTTTATATCTCAGGGTCCACTAACTATATACACTATACATCTACAAAATCCCTTTTGGAATGTAAGATAACATAATTACACAACTAACAGCAAGCAGCAAACTACACCTGATTCTACCATAGAGCTTCATTTTAATTAACTCCAACTGATGATTCCTTTTAGATTACATTATTGATTAAGCTTCTATTACAAGATGGGCTCAGTGGCTCAGCCTGTAATCCTGTGCCTTGGGAGGCTGAGGTGAGTGGATTGCCTGAGCCCACGGGTTCGAGATCCGCCTAGGCAACTTGGTGAGACCTCATCTCTACAATGAATCAAAAATTAGCCGGGCATGGTAGCACGTGCCTGTAGCTCCAGCTACTTGGAAGGCTGAGACGGAAGGATCGCCGGAGCCCAGCAGGTCAAGGCTGCAGTGACCGGGAGCAGCCACTGCACTCCAGTCTGGGTGACAGAGTGAGACTCCAACTCAAAAAAAAAAAAAAAGCTCCTATTACAACTAGAGCATCGTGACTACAGATGCTTTAATATAGCTTGGTAATGAAGTTTATGTTTGTTATTTTTCTTGCTTGCTTGTTTGCTTTTATATTTCTGGAAAAGTAGATTAAGAAGATTGTGAATCAGTATAATTATCAGTCTAATTTTCCTAGAATAGTATATTAGTACATAATAATTGGTGAATATGAATTCTGGTATCATTACTTCCCCACTCTACACTCCAGATACCAAAAATTATGTGTGGATTAGATGAGGCTTGTATGTGGTCTTTCAAACTAGCATAAGGCAAATTGTCTATTAGCTTTCAACTGTGGTATTACTCAGTAGGTTGCATAGTACCTGTCAGAAGAAGTAATCAACTCCATATATTCCCTTTAAAACCAAGTCCAAGGTTTAAAGGGTTGGAGCTAAAACAATGCATTCAAAAGCATCATGAACTTAATACACAAGTCTTCAATCTATCAACATCCAATATATAGGTGTTGGGTTCCTGTTCTGTGGGTGCTATGAAGAATAAGATAGACAAAGTCTGTGTTCCCAAGAAGTTCACATTCTAGTGATGGCAACAAAGAATAAATGAATAAATACACATATAAATAATATAAACTAAAAAGTATCAGAAATTCTACTTGCTATGGAGAAAATTCAAACAAGGTGATGTGACAAAGAGTTAGTGGATATTTATTTGAGTTTGAATGGTGTGATAGTTAATCTTAGGTGTCAACTTGACTGAGTTAAGGGATACTCAGATAGCTCATAAAGCATTTTTTTAGTGTTTCTGAAGATGTTTCCAGAGAAGATTGGCATGTGAATTGGTGGATTTAGTAGGGAAGACCCACCCTCAATCTGAGAAGGCACCATTCAACTGGATAAGTCTGGTTGAAACAAAAAAACAGAGGAAAAGTGAATTCTTTCTCTCTTTCCTGATCTGAAACATCATTCTTCTCTTATCCTTGGATGTCAAAACTCCAGATTCTCCAGCCTTTTCGACTTGAACCAGCAATGTTCTCAGGCTTGCAGTCTCAGACCATCAGCTTCCCTGGTTGAGGCCTTCGGACATGGGCTGAGCCCCACTACCAGCCTATGTGGTTCTCCAGCTTGCAGATGGCCTACCTTGGAACTTCTCAGCCTCCATAGTTATGTGAGCCAAGTCCCCTAATAAATTTCCCCTCATATATACTACCTATCTATATATCCTGTTGGTTCTGTCTCTCAGGAGTACATTGACTAATACAGATGATCAGGGAAGACCTTTCAGAACTAATGACATTTGAGGTGGCACCTGAATGACAAGAAAATGCTTAGCAAGCAAAGGTCAGGTTGAAAACATTCCAGGCATAAGGAATAGGTGGAACAAAGGTCCTTCTAGGTGGAAAAATGGGTCTGATGTGTTTGAGGGATGGAAAGAAGACCACTCTGGTCAAGGCAGTGGGAACAAGCAAGAAATGCAAGTATGTATATAGCACAAAATAAAACTATTTCATTACATGTGAAAATATAAATAAGGTGCCATATTAAATCAACAGAAAAAGAAAATCTGGCATCCATTTCAAGCCATTGGGCCAAAAAGGGTGAGTGGTCATCTGGCTGACCTTGGCCAGTTCAAGGGCAGGACTGCACAGAAGAAAAATGCAATAAATACCTGACTCAGGGAATTACCCAGCAGTCTTGGGTCTTCTGTTTGGAACCTGGAACAAACTTCCTCAAAATTTCACCTCTGTTTACATGGGAGAACTTAGAGAAAGGAGTAATGACAAGCATGTAATGCTATAATTATTTGTATCTCTAAAGATTCATTTTAAAAGTTACCAACCAAAACAGAATGACATGCAAATATTCCTACCTCTAGTTTTTTAATTTCATTTCTCTTCTAAATGTAATATTATCTAAAAGGGAAAGAATCCTTGGTCTATAATTGTTTTAGAGTGAATATTAATACAAATACTCATGCACTTACAAGCATGAACTTACTCAAACTCATACTATAAACACATGCATACATGTGTTTGTGTCCCTGTATATACATGAATATACATGGATATACAAGGGAAAAAAGAATGTTTACATAAACAACATAAATATCAGACAGATTAAAATAAAAGTCACTTTACTATTTTAAAGAATAACTAGACTTCATAATAAATTGGAGAGTATTTTATCCTATATTAAACAAAGTATTTGAAAACTTTCCATAACAATAGTAGGCATAACCCTATTTACAAAAGAAAAATGTGTGATTTTTTAAATGTTCTTTTTATATTTGGACTCTTGCCTGGTTTTGCCTTGAGTAGTTATAACCATAGGCATAGCCTTCCTGGGAATCAATAGATTCACTAGTCCTTTCCTCTCTCAAATGGCCAGGCTCACCTGGTAGGCCCAGAGCTCGCTAATAGACCTGGATGAATGTCCATCTTTCTCTGGCACTACCTGGTATGTCTCTAGGGACAAGGTAATTAACCACTCTGTGACTCAATTTCTTAGTCACTTAAGTTTGGTCAAAATGACCTCACAGAGGTTTTCCCAGGATAAAATTAAATGACATATGCGTGTGATTATAATTAGTACCCGACCCGTAGTAAGCATCCAGTGAGTGCTAATTGTTATTCTACGATTTATTTACAGGTAGCTTACTATATCAAAGTGCAGTTTCATTATTATCCTTATGTTGGTGAGTCCTTGCCATGTTTCATTCCCTCTGTTAGGTGCCAAAACCCAGTAGCAAATGAGACACAGCCCTTGCCTGGGCAAACTCGCAGGACAGAGTCCATAGGCTCCAGCACAGATCAAGCAAGACTCCAGCAGTGTTTTAGGTTATCCCTGCCATCCTCACATTCACACATCTATCTAATAAATTATTCCTAATATGTATATTTCATATGTGAATATGGGCATCACCATTATAACAAAAAGAGGTCATCACAACCCTAGATATATGCAAAGGAAAACAATAAACAATGTGCCTTATATAAAACAACATTAAATTCCTGATAGCTAAATGAAAAACTGACATGCCATGAAATTTTGTTTGGTAAAAGGAATCCTATTGGTAAAAGTGTGAAAAACAGTAAAACCCAGAAACTCTGCCTTCCACCATCTCCCGGCTGAGATCACAGTTTCTACAGCCCTGAACAAGTAGGGATTCTTATTAGCTATGCTGTGCCGGCTGCAGTAGGAACAACCAGAACTTTTTATCAAACATTATCTTATTTTACTATCAAATTACCAAGATAGGCCTTAGATCATCTTTGTTATTTATTTGTTTGTTTGTTTGTTTGTTTAGAATATTTATTTGAGTCAGAGTCTCACTATGTCACCCAGGATGGCATGTGGTAGCACAATCACAGCTCACTGCAGCCTTGACCCCATGGGCTCAGGCCATCCTCCTATCTTGACCTCTCAAAGTGCTGACATAACAGGCATGAGCCACCACTCCAAGCCAAGAATCTTTTTAGATATATGAGTACACATTCCTTTTTGGAGGGAAGGCTGATACTTTTTAAAGGTATCTCAAGTTTTTAGGGTGTTTCATATATCTAACTTCAAAAAAGGGATATGATTAATATCTGTACTTCTCTTTCTCTTCCCTATTGTAGAACACTAGTTCCTATTTATATACCTTAGTAACCAGGTTCACGCACATGCTGTATGTCATCAGAAAGGAATTATAATATCCTTTAAGAGAATACATGGGTATATAGGTGGCTAAAAGCTCAGCTAAGAACTTTTCAGTGAAATAATAAAACTGGAAATAAGTGCCTTTATTTGAGCATCCACTGTGTATCAGGATTATATGTTTTAGACATTAATTTTAAACCTCATAAAAATTGACTTTATTAACACTATTTTATAGGTGAGTAATCTGAGTCTCAGGTTTGATAATACCGTGTTCTCACAGCTAATAAGTAACATAGTCAGGCTCAAACCAGGTCAGTCTAGGTATGAAGCCAGCTGTGAAACACGATATATTATTCTCTCCTTCATCTTGTTGGCTAGACGTTACGTAGGAAATGCTATCTGCATCAAGCAGCAGGTTCCCCTAATCCCAAGCCCCTACTGCTAGAGCAGCTAATGACTATGCCACGCTTATCTGTCATTCCCGGCAGCCACAGTGCCCACAGCATACAGTCCCCTGGCTGCTAGTTCCAGAAAACTCTATTGTTGTTTGCAAACTTCTAACAGTATTAACAATAAAACGAATGAAAGAAAGAGAAGGAACTATCTTTGGTTCTACCAAGTAAGAGGTGCCTGTAAAATATGCAAACTTTTGCTCTGGGACTATTTTTCAAAGAATCTTTCATCTAAATATGGCAGTACTAACAGTCTCAAAAATAAAAACATAAAAAAGCAATGAATTTTAGTTTGAGGAGTTATTTTGAGTTACGTCAATTAAATACTTCTAGACTGGATCTATCAGAAATACTCTTTCACCAAACATTCTTTGGAAGAACTGCAATATTTTTCAGTCTGAGATTAAATCTGTCAAATCTCCCAGAAATGCCACTGAAATCACAACAAAGAATTCCTAGTATACAAATTCTGATTTTATATTTGCAGTGCATGTGGTTGATATTTGGAAGAGGGCCTGGAAACCCTACCATTATAATCAAGTTTATAAATTCTGTTCTCACTTAATTATAAATCCTGATTGCATTTTCTCTGCCAGATTCCTGCCTAATGTTCCCATTTGATAATGAGCTCCATAAAAGCTATCCAGTGCACATGATTCCATGGGATGTTTCCCCAGGTACCAATGTACTCTGACTTGAAAAGATGACTCTGAGTCCATGCATCTGGAATTAAATTCCCTGAATCCTGTCGTTCTCTGGAGTGCTCTGATGCAGCCCACTAGCTGGGTCACACAAGTAAAAAAGTTCTCCTAAGTAATAATGAGGATGACTAATGCACTCCTTGTTTAATGTTAAAGATACTTTCACAGCTTAAAAGATTTATGTAAACCTACACTGAGTATGGAGAATCTATATATGAATGGTAAAGATATTCAACAGATAGATGTATAGCCATGCAGCGTAACCTCCTTCCAAAATAACTTTCCTAGAACTGGTAAACAGAGTAATGCAGGACACTCTTTCCTACAGATGCCAACTACATTTTCTATCTCACAGAGATTCCTGTTGTCCTGAGAAGTGCTCTCAGACACAGTTTTGGGATCTTCCTCCTCTGAATTAAGCAAGCCAGATGGCAATACTGAATTATTTCTTAAAAGCTTCAGTCATTGCTATAGGGAAATACACACAATGTACAGATAAAGTATAATGTCATAATACTCCAACTAAATAAAAATATATTTAGCTAGATATTGTATTTTACTCTTTATTTTTAAAATCTTATTTTAGGAGTTTTTCATGAGGAAATAATTTTCTTTCCATGTTTCTGATGTAAGCCCAGTCCATTTCACAGTCCATCAGGAAAACTCCAGAAAAAAATTATAGGGACCCTCACCAGCCTTCAGATGCAGGGATTTTGGACACTGTGTGGATAAGCAAGAAACCACACTTGCAGTCCCTCTCAGTGCCATGACCTCTTGATGGAGCCAGATGATGGGGAGAGCAGGATGGGACTTACTGAAATGAAGTGATTATTTCACTTCTTCCCTTTTACATCTCTGCAGGGAAACGTTTGGTTCTTTTTATTGTTCTTTTCCTTATGTACTGTTATTATTCTAAAATTTGCATTTACATAGGATAATGTATTCTTTTTTACAAATTTTGTGACAGTACAAGCAACGAGTTTACTCATTCCAGAGAAGATGAAAAACACTGCAAGTTACTTTCACACTTAACAAGGAACTTCAGAAAGGAAGACGAGCAAGCACAGTAAGAATTGGAAGTGAGTCATTCTTGTCTCGGGGTCAGTCAACTGGTTTTAATAATTAACAGAGAAGGCTGAAGCACATCTTAGAAAAATTTTCCAAAACAAGTCTCCAATTTTACTTAGTGTTCCCTTAACAGGTACTTTGGCCTTGTGCTGCTTGTGACGTGGCAATCGGGTTCTCTACAACCCCTGCCTGAGAAAGGAAGTCATCATAAACAGAGGAAGACAGGATTTCTAAATGAAGAAAAATGCCAAAACAATAACAATTTACTACTTTTAATCAAATCTTTGAGGTGTTTTCATATTCAAATTACCCTGTGATTTGTTAGGGATAGAAGAATGGCCATACAATAATGGCAGTTAAAATTTACACAGTAATTTATATTCAAACTAAGAGATGGTCTCAGAATTCAATATATGAACAAAATTGTGAGTGATGCTAGCAAAACCGCATTCAGGTTATCAAAAGTCTAATTCAACAATACCTCTTGCCATTATGTGTCTGAATTCAAAAAGGTTCATATTATCTTTTAAGTTCATGTGTGTAAAATACTAACATGTGATTTTTTTGTTGAGCAGATATGCCTACATTTTATACGTAGAAGGAAGAGAAGTTGACATGCTGTTACTAGAGAATGATGAAAAAAAAAATCTGTATGAATGCCCATGTTTATGTATCCCAAGGTCTAGAAGGAAGATTAGAAACTGTCTCATTCCATCCTCCTTGTTGGTTCTAAATAAACAGCAATAAATGGACTACAGATTTTTATATTATCTTCACTCCAAAGATATAACAAAAGGAAATTGTGCCTTTAATGTGGTAAATGTTCATGAAGTAAAAGTGCAAGTAAAATAAACTTCTAGAAAATTCTAGAAAACTGGATTGCCAGATAAAATACAAGAGGCTCAGTTATATACAAATTTCAGATTTAAAAAAACAAATAATTTTTTCCATGTAAATATGCCTCAAATACTACATGGGACATAACTTATACTAAAAAATAAAAATCATTGCTTATTCAAAATTCGCATTTAACTGAGAATCCTGGCTTTGTTGCTTTTTTTTTCTTATAATTCTAACAAACCTACTAAAAAGCTGAATGAGAACTACATTGTCTTATCTTAGAGTGCCATCAAGGCTTTGCCACTTTTACCATTTGTATAGGACCTTGCACTGTGTCTGTGTACATTTTTGAGCAGATATGGATTTTCTCTACCCCATCATTTAGAGGTCAAGTGTATTCCTCCTTAAGCGTGTTTTGATGTCAACTCTCAGCACCATACTTGCTTGCTGTGTGATTTGGATCCAACTGCTCAACATTTCTTGTCGTGTCTTCTTATCTATAAAAGCTTAGGTTATTAATCTGTACCTCATACTTAAAGGGATATAATTGAAATGTTATTCAAAATATGCTTAACACAATACTGACAGGTTGTAACAGACTTAGTAGAGACCCGGAAGTAAGCATCTGGGATGCAGAGCCTGATGACGTCACTTCCAGCCTGTGGCCTTAGGCGAGTTGCTTCACCTCACACCAGGCAAGTTCTTCATCTGGAATTAGAGTAATGACAGCAAGTCTCTCCTAGGGTTGTTGCGGAATCACACACAGAGCCCTGGTAATAATTTAAAGATGGTGAATTCAAACAATAATACTCTTGACAATTTCAACAAATATGTATTAGTTAATGAATTCAATGCTCACTTTGTAACTTAGCATTAGAAAAATGCATGTACATAGCTTCCATATTTTGAAATGATTATGTAAAAGTTTGGTCTTTTGTTTTTGATTTTGTGCTAAAAACCACTTCCTCAATTCCAGGATCTGACAAGATCAGAGTAGAATTCATATCTAAACAGTCTGTGCTTTCTAGAATATTTAGAAAAAAATTTAGCAGGGTCATGTGGTATCTTACTAGCCTTGAAGTCAACAACCTGGTGCCTGTTGATAAACTGTCAGATCTTTTATAAAAATTTTGCATATGTCTCTTTTATACATTTAATATCAACCCCGGGAAATATTGACTGACCTGATTGAAAGATGATTCTTTGTAAAAAATATAAAATACTCAACTGATGAAATTACTGGTATAAGTACTACCCCAACAGAGGTGGTCACATTTTTACCTGTATCTAGTTGTATTGAAGATGATCCTATCAAACAATTCCTGGAGCAAAAACAAAGGCATAAAAATAGACTTGAGTGAAAAGTTAGCAACAATGATAGTTTGTCTTCTACTCTCTTTACTTGCCTAAAATATTTGTTTATAAAAAGTAAAATGAAATACTTGAAAAGATGATAGCAGAGCAATATGATTAGCATGAAGACTGAATTAGCAACATCTATGATGCCATATTAATCAATATACACTTGGTTTGTGCCACAGTAATAAATTAACCTCCAAACTTAAGGGATTTAATACCAAAAAAGGTTTACTTCTGTCTCATGTACAGCCAGTGAAGGCTTCTGTTCCATATACTTTTTCAGGAAATCTAGCAGATAGAGATTCCACCATAGCAGAAAGAGGGTAGAGTACTCGCATCTGTTTATAAATGTTTCATTCCAGAAGCTATTGCCATCCCCACCTGCTGACTAGAAGGTCACATGGTTGTCTGTCACTGGAAGGGAGATGGAAATTGTGAGAGAGCGTAAGTAAGCCTAGGAGAGAATAAATGTCTTTGCAAAGAGGTTATCATCAAATAGTCAAATGTGCATCTCACCACCACAGCTCTTCTAAAACCTGTGACTTTCCTCTCTTACTTCACATACACCAATCACTATTCTATTCTCTTCAGTCAGTCTTGAGATCAAAAAGAGAACAAGCTTAGGATTCAAGGAATTTAATTATTTTTTCTAGTCAGCCATAGTTGAACATGTCAGCCATGTTGATATTGAGTAATTGCCTATATATCTTGTCTTTCTTCACAATTTGATTTCTTTTTGTAATGAAAGCTCAAGGAATTTGTTGTTTCCTTTAGTACAGATGTTCCTCATTTGATGTTATAAATGTGCTACTGAAAAGTTGTGCGTAAATCAGATTTTTATAAATCGAATCACATTCCCATTAACTTTATCTTTACTTCTGCTTCACAGTAGCTCTGGACAATTTATCTTTAAATTAGTCTCAGTTTTACAGAGAAGAGTGACAGGTCAGAGGGTATTTCCCAATAGGATGGGATAAGAATAGTCTCCCATCAGCAGGATATGCACTGTTTCTTCATGTTGATGTGTTTTCAGAATCCTTTTGGGGAAAAGATACTCACTTTTTGAAAATAAAAACAAAAAAAGAAGAGGAAAGAGTAGCAGAGAAACAAGGTATAGGAGAAAGGAATTTACCTACACTTTAATATATCACCCAGTAAATATTACTTATCTGAGTGCAAATTTTTTTTGTAACAGTGCCTGCCAAAGCAGAGCATTGGACTGTTTTTCATTAGATATAAGGCCTATCCAAATAAATTAGTAACTCAATTCCATGGACCCAGTCAATAAAAAAGAAAAATTTATTCTGAAAGAAAGAAAAGAAAAAGGAGATATCATAAAAGAGAAGAGGGCAAGGCATTTAAAAACTTTTCTTGATGGGTGTTCCTATATTAATTTTGTTAACTAAACAAAATTAACAATTTTGTTAACTAAACACTGAAAAAAACTGAATAATATTTCTTTTTGAAAGCTAAACTGTACAATTATTTTGACTTTTTTCTTTTGACTTTTTCCCCCAAAATGATTTGCTACAGTCTCTGGAGACTTGGAGAAAAGGCAGTTCAGCATGAAAGAGCTTTCCTTATCTGTTGTGTTATTCCGAGTTGTTTCTCCTTGTAAACTGACTTTATTCCAATGGTTATTCACTGACTCATAGCAATCACAGACTCATGGAGTCTTAGGGAAGAGAGAGGCCTCAAAAAGCCACTCATCCTCTTTTTGTGCATTCTGAGCAGTGAAAAATTAAAAGATCCAAGGATTAAAAGACCCAAGGATGAGCAGCACAAAGCACAGACAACTTTCCTGGAATAGGGGACAATGAGACTGATGCTGAATTCCTAGGGCAGGATTAAAATCACGGAGGCCAAGTTTTGCTTTTGCACTAACCCTGCTGCTCCATGTATTTCCCACATGTATATTGAATACAGAATGTCTCCTCACAGTCTTCTCCCCAGTTATATGTGTATTAACAGTGCTACTTTTTTGCTGTAAGGCAAATTGCACATATATTTTTTCCCCCAAAGAATAGACGACTGTTAACTTTATTTATAAGTATTCATCTTTTTAAATTCTTTATAAAATGTTATTGTTTAAACTTTTCTTTTTCTATTTTTCTTTATTTGATGGTATATAGAAATATAGAGGATTTTTGAATATTGACCTTGAAGCCACCAATTTTTTCTACTTTATTTTATTTCTTTTAATTGTCAATTTTGGTTGGCTATTACTAACTTATGTTTGTTTTATTAATATTATAAAAACTTTACGGAGATATAGTTCACATATCATATAATACACACATTTAAAGACTACAAGCCAGTGGTTTTTAGTAAGTTCACAGAGCTGTGCATCTACAACCACAGTCAATTCTAGAACATTTTGATCAACCACAAAGAAAACTTCACAACCATGGATAGCCCTTATTTCTTGCAACCCTCTTGTCTCTCTTCCCTCTGCCCCAGGCAATCCTCTACCTACTTTCTATCTTTATATATTTGCCTGTTATCTAACTGTTATCTAACTGTCATTATGGATCATTTGACCAACATCTTCCCCTGTCCCCTACCCACTCCAGCCTCTGGTAATCTACTTTTATGCAATTAGCTTTTTTAGATCTTACATATGAGCGAAATCATGCGAAATGTGTCTTTCTGTGCATTTTAGACATGCTTCATGTAACAAAGATGGTTGACAATGGCAGTGTTTTGTCAGTAGCAACGTGCAGTCTTGAAAGTTCATATAAATATGAAAGAAGAGGTTAAGAATCAGAGGAATGTTAACAAACTAGGAGAAACCAGGTATTAAATTACCAAGGGTTGAAATACTGAATTATGACCAGGACTTGGAGAACAATTTTGGAAGCTAAATAGAAAAGGTAACTTGTCAAAGAATGAACAACTCAAGATTTCCCTTAAAACCTCAGAAGCTTCCTGAGACTTGAGAACTGCTGGATTAGTGACTTGCTACTTAATTTAAGGAATATAATACAGAGCATGTTGTGTAAGAACATAAACACAGAAAGATTGGCTGTTATACACATGGGAAATATTTCCTACAGAAAGCAGAAGCTGTGGGTGCCAGGACAAAGGCAATCAATCCACTCTCTCAGATACTCACAAAGGAACCGCCTTCTGAGCCCTGCAGGAGCAGGGGAACTTAGAAACCTGGTGGCCTCAGGTGGCTGAACAGAGCAGGCCAGGAGAATCGTTTGCTGCAGTCATGGCTACAAACTCCATAAGGAGGGCTACAGGGAGGTTGTCAGTGCAGGACGGTGACCAGTGGCCCTGGACACCCCTGAGGATAAGAGAGCCTGAGACAGATCATGAAGGTGTCTAATACATGCCCTTGTTTACTAATGTGACCGATTTTTCAGGAACAGAAGAAGTGTTAGGTCCATAAGCATGTAAATACTCCATCTTACTAAGTGGTGCCAAGCTGCTTTCCAAAATAACTCTGCCAGCCCAAGTTCCCACCAGCTGTATAGAAAAGTCCCTACACTTCCATGTCCTTGCCAACAGTTGGTGTGAGCTAGCTTCTGATTTATGCCTTTATAATATATAAAGTATATTCTAGCAATATTTATATTTGCATTTTCCTGATTATTACTGAGTTAGAATATCTTTTCATATGTGGGTTAAAATGTTGGTTTCTTCTTCTGTAAATTGCCTGTCTTCTATAACTTTTGTCTGTCTTTTGATGATCCTTTTTTATAGTAGTTTTCCTTGGTTTCTTTGTGCTTCTCCAACTATCTGATGTGAAAAACTCACTTTGATTGCTTTTAATTTACAAGTCACACAGCTATAGTTTTATAAAATAAATATAAATTACTTATTAGAAAATTAAGAAGATATAAAAACAAAATCAAGCATATTTTTATTAATAAAGTCAACAGACATAATGTTACATTTTAATAATATAATCAGAAGAAACACAACACAGAGATTGACACATGGATTGAAAGTAATGAGGTGGGTAAATAATGCTGAAAACCACTATTACACTCAGAATTGTACACCTTGCTGTGAGTCCCCATATTAGGTGCCTGTATGCACAATTTGAATGAACACTTTGCATATCAATCTTTAAAGTTTCAAATTTGACAGATGAGCTTGATTCTTGAATATTTATATATCTAAACTAAGTTGGACTAGCATCAGTGTTATTGCAGGGTTATAATGTATTTCTAAACGGTTCCTATGACTTTTTAGTAACTCTCATAGGAGAGGAACCAGTGTTGCAGAGGTATGCTGGTGAAAATGTTAAGAAGAGATTTTAAAGTAATTCTGAAGACTTAGGGTATTCATTTTTAACTCTTATTCAAAATACAGCAAGTGTTGTATTTACAAAATACATCACTAATTCTTCATTGTAGCTAGTTCCAGTAATTTTTTCCATAAAATTAGGGTTTAATTTGAATTATTTTAGTGAAAGAATCTTTATAGATGGCTCTTCTTTTGATGAACAGTGAAATTCAAATTGTTCTATCAAACTTGTAAGGTTTTCACCTATACCTTTTCGTAGATATACAATATCAAGTTTATTATGTATATCATTGAAGGTTAGAATATGTCATAACAATCTGTAGAAACTGTGTTCTTCTAAGATTCTAAATTTTCATTTTTGCTCTTCAATCTTACATTCAATTAAAAAAGGGAAAGTTGCCTTCTTTTCCTAAACAGAAGTTTCAGGATCATTAAAAATTCCAAATATGTCAGAAAAATAAGCTATTTCAAGTGCCAAATTAAAGTTTTTAAAAAGCTGAGACCACATAATTTTCTTGCTTTGCAGAATCACTAAAAGTTTATTTTGTAGCTATATATTCTTGAAATAACTTTTTAGTATGCAATAACAGTTGGCTATGACCAACTTTCACTTTATCACATAAAAAAGAAAATGATATCAAATTTAATGCACTTTTTATGATGTCACTAAGCACACTATTTAGTTCAGATGTTGTTTCTTTTCATTGCAAGACTTTCTCAATGAAGGAAGCATGGCATTGATTTACATTGTAGCAAAGTTCCTTTGCATGAGTAACTACTCCAGAATGTTTTCTTGTCATTTCCACTGTTCCATCAGACTGCATTTATTCGCAAACTTAAATTTCAAAATACATTTGTTGACAATCCTATCCAACTTTGTTTTATACATTTCAGAGCAAGTTGCATTTGTCAGCAATAAAGCACAAAAAAAAGAATTCTTTCTTTATATCACCATAATGTTACATTGTTTATATAACAAAAGAATTGCCAAATTAACAATATCTGTATAATGATCAAGTTCCAATAAACATATTTGATAGTGTTATTTGTTCTATGAGCTGACTTACCATAGCATCAGCCAGATATGGAATGTATCTATGTATGCCATTGGAAAACAGTAATTGATCCACCTTCTCTGCTGTAAATTTCCCACCATTTGTAAGCAAATGTTTTTCACTGATGTCTCAGGAACTGTTTATGGCTTTTTAGTCTTCTAAACACAAAGGTTTACTTTAATAGAAGCCCACAAATTACTGTTTACATGTGACATGAAACATTTGATTCTGTTGGCTTTCAAATTCGATGTCTTCTCTTTCAAAGAATTACTCCGATTTTCAACTTAATTTCTCTATATTTTATATATAAATGTCACTTCAGTTCTGGAGGTCTTACTTATTCACTAGCCAGTACAACACTGCAAAAAACACTCAGAGGTTGTTAGCACTTCACCAATAAATTTATTTACAAAACTAAACTCAATACCAAAGATGATACTTCTGAGAAGGAGCTTAAGATGGCAACCAGCAGATTGGACTGTAAGAGTCTCCGTGTAGGTAAGTGTTCATAAAGACTCTCTGCGTGAGTGGGCGGGCGCTGGTGCGAGTGTGAAAGTCCGTCTGAGGGGATACTCGGGTGCATGCACCAAGGTCCCCCATCTGAGGGAGACTGCAAGTCCCCACCGCCCTGAGATTGGAGTTCCCCCAGCAAGATCGCGTGCGGCATCATCTGCTGCTCACAGGAACGTGCCTGAGAAAAGCCTGCCTGGCCCACACCATCACCTGTCATAACGATCAGCTGGAGCCCCGGATCTGATCAGTGGAGAGGGAGGATCTGGGAAAGCCGGAGAAGAGTCCATGCCTGGTGAGGAGCTGCCCATCTCAGCCATTTTCTTTCACCCAAGGCTAGGCAGAGATTTGCATTGCCCCACCCCGCTCTGCACAGCCTCCAACTTGTTGCCAAAGGTAATCTTATCAAACTGGGAGAGACAGAAGCCCCTCCCCCAGGCTGAATCAGACACTGACAACTCTGTATGGCAGACCCGACAGACAGCACGCCAAGAGAACCCAGATCTGACTTACCCTCCTCCCAAAGTAGGCCTGCGAAAACTGACCCAAGCTATGAGTAACCCTATCTGTCTGTGAAGAGAGCAGAGGGGAGGGGCTAGAGATCACAGCTGAAGGAACTTTAAACATACAGGAAGGACCTCAGAGTCAATCTGATTTCTTGTTTTTATTTTATTTTTTAGTTTTTTACTGTTTGTTTTGCTTTTGTTTGCTTTTTGTTTTAGTTTTTTTCTCTCTCTCTCTTTCATTCTGGTTTTGATAGCATTTTCATACTTTCTTTGCCTTTGTTATTTTACCGATTTTTTTTCTTCCTTCTTTCTATTCTTTAGACTCCCTATTTGTGTAGGGAAAGAGTACATCAATAGGCAGGATTTTGTTGGACTGTGTGTTTGTGTGATTACCTGTATGCTCTAGGGTTTTCTTTGTTTGTTTGTTTCTTTTTTCGGTCTTTGTGTCTCTTTTCTTTTGTTAGTTTGTATGTCTGTCTGTTTTCCCTCTTACTCTTCTTCTCTCATTCCACCTTACTCTAGGACCCCCACCCCCACCCCCGCTTCCTTCTTCCGTTATTTTCCTTTTTCTTACCTCATTTTCTCCAGGGAGCAAACCAAAACCCCCACTGCATGGACAGATTGTAAGGCAGTGGGAAGTGGGTTCCAGGGTGTCCATACACCTGTCGGTGGATACTAAAATCTGCAGATAGATTCTGAATCACAGCTCCCCTCAACTAAATCTCAAAACTCCAAAAGTGCAGCCTCCACAGTACAGCTTCAGAAGTGAACGAAGCTAGAGGATCCACATAAGGAAGAATAGGAGATTGAGCAAAAAGAAGTAAAAGCAACCCTGCCATGCCTAAAAAACAGAATTAAAGAAGAGGGGGGGGAAAGTGGGGGGTGGGAGGAAAATCTACACAAATGAAGAAAAACCAAAAGAATATGGGTCCCTCACAGACCCCTGGAAGGTCAGACACTGAGAAAACAGATTTCAGAATGCAAACAATGAAGAGCCCCCAGAATGACTGGTCTTAATCTACAAACCCAGATATCAAGACATTAATAGAGAAATTAAAAAGAATTGAGGAGAGACAAGGAGAAAAGAGGAAGGAGTTGATAACTGAGATAACAGCAGTAAAGAATACTGTGAATGAAATAAATAACAAACTGCTAAACATGGAAAGCATAATTAGCCAAGTAGAAGAAAGAATCTCAGAGCTTGAAAACCAAAATATAGAACTAACCCAAACTGTCAAAAACATAGAAAATAAGCTTAAAAAGACAGAGCAAAACCTTCAAGAGATGAGTGATTACTTCAAGAGGCCGAACCTAAGAGTAATTGGACAGCAGAAAGAGAGACAGAGACCACCCTGGAACAAACATTCCATGAAATTATTCAAGAAAACTTCCCTAATCTCATCAGTGATGCAACCATTCAAACACAAGAGATTCAGAGAACCCCTGCAAGCAAACAAATGAGAAGACCAACTCCTAGATACATAATAATTCACCTAAACAAAGTAGGTATAAAAGAAAAAATTCTAAAGGCAACAAGAGATAAAGATCAGACTATCTACCAGGGAAGACCAATTAGAATAGCAGCAGATTTATCTACAGAAACACTTCAGGCTAGGAGAGCTTGGAGCCCAATCTTCAAAGTTCTCAAAGATAATCAATTTCAACCAAGAATAATCTACCTGTCTAAACTAAGCATCATCAGTGAGAGAGAATTAAAATCTTTCCCAGACAGTCAATCCCTAAGAAATTATGCTGCCTCTAGACCAGCTCTACAAGAAACACTTAAGAAAGTATTAAACACAGAAGAAAGGGGGAAAAAACAAGAATGTTCTTCACAAGAGTGCAGGAAAAAGATTCAAAACACTCCTGAATCAACCCCAAAATCAAAAGACACAACAAACAGGAACAACAACACCTCTATAAGAACCTCATGACAGGAATAAACTCTCACATTTTAATAAATAGCCTGAATGTGAATGGACGAAATGCACCACTGAAAAAACATAAAATGACAAAATGGATAAAATATCATGAGGCAACAATATATTGTCTCCAAGAGACTCATCTCACCAGAAGGGATACTGACAGACTCAAAGTAAGAGGATAGGAAGCAAAATTTCAGGCTAATGAAACACAAAAGAAAGCTTAATTTCAGATAAAATACGCTTTAAGCTATCAAAAATTTAGAAAGATGTAGAAGGTCACTATATAATGATAAAAGGTTCAATCCATCAACAAGAAATATCCATCCTAAACATATATGTACCCAATATAGAAGCACCAACATTCATAAAGCAGCTTCTAGGCAAATTTTAAAAATAGATTGACTCTAACACTATCCATAGCTGGGGACTTTAATACCCCACTCACAACCCTAGACAGATCATCAAGACAAAAAATCAGCAAAGAGATCCGAAACCTCAGTGAGACTCTTGACCAAATGGACTTAATTGATACCTATAGAACACTCCACCCAACAACCATGGAATATACATTCTACTCATCATCACATGGAATGTACTCCAAGATCGACCACATCACTGGCAGTAAATCTAACATAAACAAATTTCATAAGATTGAAAT